>PVKC010015868.1:0-13072 GCA_004027635.1 Crocidura indochinensis
GCCAGATTATTTGAAAGAGGCCAATATTTTTGCCTAATATATACAAAAGAGAGAAGGTCTGATACTGGCTGAAAATGTAATGCCAGGCATCTCTTTGGAAATTCCTCAACCATCCACGCAGGGAAAAAAGGCGTCCACAGCAGGCCTTCTGAGGAACCCCATGGGGGTTAAATTATTTCTACCCACCAGGAAAATCTGAAGATACATCTGGTGGGCTGAGCCCCCCTAAAAGCTTGGGTATGCCCCGGCAGCAAAGTCTTTGAAATCTGGGTTTAAAATAGTCTTCAGCTATATTATTTGTCAAAGCAAGACATAGGACAAATATATATATATATATATATATATATATATATATATATATATATATATATATATATATATATATATATATATATACATACATATATATGTATATATATGGGTGATTTACTATAGGTAATGTTATAGTTAAATGTTAAGTGTCTGATTTCAAGGTAATTAATAGGTTGATTTACAGGTGGGTAGTTTTTAGCTAGTGTTTTATAATCTGGGGATGTCCCCCAGTCAACCCAAATCACAAGAAAAATTCTACTTTGTGTAGTTGGTTTCACCCGATATAGATGGCTCAAATTTTAGCTGATGAAAAGCAAGGAAAGAAACTAAGGGTCTGTGTCTGTCCTGATATCAAGGAGCAGATGAGTTTGATGATTTCTGCTCAGCAGACTGAGGAGGCACTGGCTTTATCCCAAGGTCTCAGTTTAGTGGTCCCAGGAAAGATGGATTTGAGGAACTGCATCGTGTTGTAAAGGCTGTGGACACAGGGAAGAGTGAAGTATTGTATTCATATTTTACAAGATCACACACCACACTTTCACTTCAAGTTCTTATCTTTTGATGGCCCTTTTCCCCTCCTAGCTTCTCTTTCTTTCTAATTGTTCTCTGCTTGGTTCCATCCTTGGCACCACATCACTGGGAGTGATCCTTGAACATTGAGCTAAAATTAATCCCAGAGTACTGCTAGGTGTGCTCCCCCTCGAAGTAGTGTTGAATAAAACAAACCAGTTGTTGGGGCCCGGGAGATAGCATGGAGGTAAGGTGCTTGCCTTTCATGCAAAAGGTCATCAGTTCGAATCCCGGTGCCCCATATGGTTCCCCCGTGCCTGCCAGGAGCAATTTCTGAGCATGGAGCCAGGAGTAACCCCTGAGCGCTGCCGGGTGTGACCAAAAAAAACAAAAACAAAAAACAACAAACCAGTTGTTTTCAGTTGACAAAGAGAGTAGATTTGGGATATTAGTACCTTATTTGGGGGAAGCAATCCAGCAATGTCTGTGGATCTGTGGGTCATTTCCAATCATACACAGCCTAATAGATCTCCCCTGATATTTCAGTGCTTGGATCTAGTACTAGATCTTGAATCTAGTATGTTTCATACCTTGTGATACCAAAAGCCATCAATCATACCGTGTGGATCTTTGGGGAAGCATGTGGTGTTGGACAACACATTATGGTTCACGTGCTTGCCGGGCATGCACTACAGTACTTTGAGCTGTCTCCTCGAACCTATTACTGTTTTATAAAGTTCCTTAGGTGGTTCTTACTATGTAGCTGTGGTTGAAAATAACTGATCTGAATAAAAGTAACTTCTATTAGGTCTGGGGAGATAACTCAGTGCTAGAGAAACTGTCTTCCATGGGTTTGTTCCCTGGAATTGGGAAAGAATAAGTTCCATGTATCTCTGAAATAAAGTTTTCTCTTTACATCTTTGTAAAAAAAAAAGGAGCAATTTTCCTCTTCATATTACTTTTGTAGAGTTAAAATGTTCAGTGCATTGCAAGTAGCCATTAATTAATATATCACTGTTGTGACCGTTGCTATTTTGAGCATTAAAATGTGATGAGAAATGTGGGCACTGAAGTAAGACCATATTATCTCTTTCTGCCTCAGATAATTAAAATTAAGACCTAATAGGTATACACCTGCTTTATAGATTATTAGATAGGAACTGTCTACATTAGTATTATTCAACCTCTTTATACTTGCTGTTGACACTGGTTCTTTGGCTGCACAAGACCACTGGTTTAAATAATTATACTTAGAAATAATTAATATTCAATAAATTGGTGATACTTTGCATTTAAAATTATTCATTCAGCACTCCATAGTGTGATAAGGAAGCTCATCCTGCTTGCTTTTTATTCTGTCCAGTTCCCACATCAAATATGGCCTTATTGGGGAGAGGACACATTATATTGAAGCATGCTAATGTTGGAAGAATGTAGAAAGTCTTTATATTGTTTGGGGGAGTCCTTATTTCTGATAACTCTAGGTTTTTGAAAGCATTAAGAAAATTTTCTAGAGGCCAGAGTAACAGTGGTAGGGCATTTGCCTTGCACACACGGCTAACCCAGGAAGGACCTGGGTTCGACCTTGGCATCCTGTGTGGTCCCCCAAGCCAGGAGTAATTTCTGAGCGCATAGCTAGGAGTAGCTTTTGTCCCCAGGTGTGGCCCCAAAACAAAATATTAAAAACCAAAAAAAGAAACATTTCTGGCAAACTTGAATAATTTTTTATTTTCCAAGTAGACTTTTCTTTAATCCAAGAATTCATTTAATAGAGGTGCCTGAAATTTGTACTATTAATAGATTTTTGGATAATAGCACAGTTAATATGTCTTTGAGGTAGTAGATAGGTGTAAAATAAAAGTATAAAAATCCACGAGCTAGTGAGACCACCTCAAAATCTGTGTTTCTAACCCATTAGGAGGACAGGTCTGATGAAGCAAGGTAGTGATGGAGAAATAATACATCAAGCAGCGAGGAAAAGAGTCATCCTAACTTCTGCTTCATGAGCTCTCTCTGCCATGTTTTGCCTCTGTGCCTTCTCCAAACCAGGATTCTTTCTTCCAATTTATTCCTTGTCCCAGGTGGGAGAAGGTCAAGTCAGATGCAAGAGCAATTATCCAGTGAAAAGGAAGTTGGGGAAAACTTTTGTTCAGGGCTTATAGCTGGGTATTACCTTAGAGATAGGAGTGAGGATTGAAAAATCTGGTGGGGGCCCAAAGCAGTAGAGCATTTGCCTTGCACATGGCCAAACTCAGATGGACTCCAATTCAATTCCAGGCATCCCATATGGTCCCCTGAGCCTGCCAGGAGCAATTTCTGAGGGCAGATTCAGGAGTACCCCCTGAGTGCCACTGGATGTGACTCTTCCAATAAAAAAACACTAAAAAGAAAAATATGGTGGACTCTACTTATTGGTGTAATCTGGAGAGGCAGGGCACATGGGAACCAATAGGCACTGAGGGGTGTATGGGAACAAAGTGAAACTTAGAACCATAAAAGTTCAGTTAGCCGACACTTTCTATATAGCCTTAGATACAAAGAAACAGTTGTAGAAATAAGCATACCTAAATTCATGTCACAGAAGGTTAGGAGGATAACTCAAGTGTTAGAGCACATGCCTAGCATATGTGAGGCCCTGAGTTTTATCCTTGGCCACACAGGTCTCCTGTCATCACCACTGGATTGGCTTCTATAAAAGAGGTATGGGACCAAACTGTTATATATGATAGCTTTGGGGGTAATTTTTAAGTCCAGTGCATAAATCAGAGGTAAAATTCTTGTATGAGCCAAGTGCACACCCTACCAAGCATGTCTGTGAAAGATGTACAGACACAGGGACCAGAAAGGACAGTCCCTGGTGGGAAAGTATATAGCCATCACAGTGTGTAAGTACCACAAACAAGCATGTGCAAAATCCTTGTCATTGCAACAGCAGTAGCCAAAAAGGAAAGCAAAGCGGAAAGTCATATAACTAGTGATTGGGAGAGCTTAGACTTGGAGAAATCATAGAAAGTTGAATGATCAGTGTGGCCTTCTTTGAAGTCTTTATTATCTTATTTATGTCTTACAGTTGCAAAAATAGTGACTATTGACTTTATTTTGTGATGAATAGAGTTGATATTTCAACCATTTAAATGAAGCTAAATGAACGGTTAGGTCATAGCATGACAAATAACACCTTGGGGACTGTCCTAAGCTTTGGAATGGCTGGAACAAAGAATCAAAATTTTCTATAAAAATATTTTAACTGCTATACTATCTCTCTGGTTTTTAGAATCATTCATGAAAGAGCTAAGCAAAGATAGAAGCAGCATATATAAATATATGTATGGTAATATCTATATCTATATAGTAATAATCCCTGGTTTAAGAATTTACATGTGAGGGTTCTGGAGCCATTGCACAGCATGTAGGGCATTTGCCTTGCACACAGCTAATCTGGGTTCAATTCCCAACATCCCATATGGTCCCTCAAGGCACACAGGAGTGATTTTTGGACTCAGAGTCAGGAGTAACCCGTGAACACTGCCGGGTATGGTCCCAACCCCCTCCCCAATTTACATGTTAATTCAAAATTTTATATATATAAAAATTATTCATTATTAATAATAAATTTGTTAAATTTATTTATTTTATTTATTATATAAAAATATAAAACATTTATATGTAAACTTTTATAATCTGTTTTTTTTGGGGGGGGGTCACACACGGCAGTGCTCAGGGGTTACTCCTTGCTCCATGCTCAGAAATTGCTCCTGACAGGCACGGGGGACCATATGGGGCACCGGGATTCGAACCGATGACCTTTTGCATGAAAGGCAAACACCTTACCTCCATGCTATCTCCCGGGCCCAACTTTTATAATCATACCAATAAAAGCCACATATTTGAAAAATCATCTAAGAAAGAGATACAAAGATGTTATTTTATGGAAAGAAATATGGATTATAAAATACAAAAAACATAAGTTTATTACATAGTATAGGATAGTTTATTTAATATAGGGGAATCAAAGAAATTATAAATCTGAATTTATTATTATTCTCTTAAGGATCATTTAACAGAAATCATTTCCAAGATTGTAGCCTTATGGATAATGTATGTTTTTTCAATTAATGAAAGCACTTTCCTGATTTTTGATCACTGTCTTGACAGTGGGTGAACTGCCTAGAATTACATCACTATAGCTAACCCAGGGTTAATTACCTTCACATGGTTGCCTTGGTTTAGACTGGCTGTTCTTGTGTTGCTGTTCAGATTAGTATGATTTTCAGAGTGTTGGCAAATATGCACTGGAGACAGGAGAACAGTCAGTATGAATGTGGTATACAAATGACCTAAATGGAAGAAATCAGAAAATGTTTCCTTTCATGGAAAAAGGTTCCCTTGTATAGACACTGCAAAACTTAACAACTTTAACATTCTGTTATTCCATGAAGCAAACATCTATATACAAAGACTAGTAGCTATTATACCGTGTCCTTTAACATGTCAGCATGAATCGTCTCGCTTTTCAATCATTGATCTATCTCCATCTATGATCAGTTTTTTTTTCTTGTAATTCTGCATACATAGTCCAGAAGTCTGTTATGTTTCTGTCCATGGAGTTGAGAGTTAAAAATGTTCATCACCAAAAGGTGAAAATAAGACCAAAGGCCAGAATGAACAAGATTAAGGGAGCAAGTAACATATAAATAGCCTAACTAATCATGCACGTCTTATATGACATTTTTTATAAGTGACATCTTATAAGCTAGATATAAATATAAACTTT
Organism: Crocidura indochinensis; assembly: GCA_004027635.1. NCBI lineage: Eukaryota > Metazoa > Chordata > Mammalia > Eulipotyphla > Soricidae > Crocidura > Crocidura indochinensis. Next base: position 5,597 of record PVKC010015868.1, read on the forward strand.
ATGAATATAAGGGCTAAGATTCCTTATATGATATTTCATAATCACATACTTATAAAAATCAACATGGATGAAACTGAGAGATATTATGTTATGTGAAGTGAACCAGAAGATAAAGAATGATAACATGTATATGTGGTATTTAGAATAACTGCATGAAAAAATACAATGGTCTAAATGGGAGTTTCCCCAACTACTCTTGGCCCCAGAGTATAGTGAAGAGAAGGAAAGAAATTGAATGGAGGAGAAGAAATACAAATATAAAATAATGGAGGGTAGGGGCCAAGAGGTCTCAGGTGCCTTGGTGGTGTTAAAAAAAAAAAAAAAACAGGACAGAACCAAATATACAAGCCAAACTCAAAAACAATAAAATCATGAGTCCCAAACTTTAACAATCAAAATAAAAATAGGCATGTTATGCTGTCAGGCTGGGGGGCAGGGATGATGGCGTGGGATACATTTTGGGAACATTGGTGAGCGAGGTCAACACTGGTGGTAGGATTGGCCCTGAATTATTGTATGCCTGAAACACAACTATGAAGAACTTAGTTAATTATGATGGTTTTAATAAAAATTTAAGAAAGAATCAAGTGATTTTAAAAACCAAGTCATGGACGTTTGCATTGACCATAGATAGCAACCTTTTTCTAGCAACCAGATATGGCTAGAATCTTGCTGGTGCTTTTAGTACAAGAAGTCACAGCTTCAAGATCTTCCCTCTTGTATCACAACCCCTATTACATTGCTTATTTATACATGTATGTGTTGTAGAAATTGACTTCTAAACATTGCTAATTTCTGGACAGTATTTCTTTAAGTTGACCCTTGACTGCATACTTTCTTTTTCAATGAACAGCTTCTACTCTTTCTGTATCAATCCTCTTGATTCTCTCCTGTGACAAAGTCAAGAACCTGGACCCTTAGGGCAGGGCTAATAGTTTTGAACCTGATCAGGTTTTTCTAGAACACACTAGTTCACTTTTTGCAACAAGAGGCAACTATTGGCATCACTATTTGCAACAAATGCTTCTCCTCTTCCTGAGGGAAGGAAAGGTAAAGCTAAGCCTTTTTGTGTTGATCTCATCAAAATGCCACAGTAGGGGCCAGAGCTATAGCTTATTGAGTAGGGCAGTTTGCCTTGCATGTGGCTAACCTGGATTTGATTCCTGGCATCCCATATTGTCTCCCTGCCTACCAGGAATGATTTCTGAGTGCAGAGCCGGGAATAACACTTGAGCACTGCCAGATGTGGTCCACCCCCCCCAAAAAAAAGCCACAGTATGAATATTTCAAATTGGGGTGCATTTTGAGGATTGGTGAATAGTTTCTGACATGCCTGTCACACTTCCAGCACCAGAGTCTTTTAAATCCACAGGATCCTGGTTCTCCTAGAGATTAAATAAAATAATAATAATAATAATAATAAAGGACACAAACAAGAATAGGATTCTCTGCGTATGCAACAGGGAAAAGAGAGAAAACGCTTTATCAATCCAAATACCAATACAAACTGAACATCTGTCTGTCTGTCTGTCTGCTTTCAACTCAAGTGTTTTCAATTTCAAAACACCTAACCACAGTCTAGGGTGTTTGGGAGCAAGAGTTAATGGCATAGCTTTCTACTGGGAGTCCCGAATTGTGTCATGTAGGATATTAGAAGGGGTCAGATAAAGGGTTAAGGACAGTCTTTCTACTGGGTGTAGCCTGTCTTTCAGTGCTTCTTTGAAAGGGCTCTCCCCCCAAAATGAACAACTGGTAGTTTGACTTCAGGGTTGACAAAGTTTTAGAGTAGATCTGAGTGAAAGATGTCCCAGGACTTCAATATGAATCTGTGGTAGGATAAAAGGGTGTGATGGCTAGAGTGATATGGAAATCATTAACTATCCAAAATATTCTAACATCTCTTTAGGAGGAGCAGTATGATTTCAGTATACATATGTGGGTGTATAGTCTCAAAAAGGGTATCTACTGCTTTCTTTTTAACCCACCTCTGTCACCTTGGGAAGTGCCTGGCGGAACCAGGACTGATAAAGTTTGACAAGACTATCTATGTGGCATAGATACTTAAATCCCACTGTCTCCTGCCAATCATCAGATTACGCCCCAGTCCCACTTGAATTTGTAAGTATTAAAAAGGATCTGATCCACCAGATTAATTTCAAGAAGTGGTAGAACTCAGGCTGGAACAAGGAGTTGATCATTGGAGGAAAAAGAAAACCAGGCACTTTACAGGTTCATTTTTTCAGAATGAGATAAATAGTGAAATGAGAGTTTTATTCAGAGATTATGAAGCAGGGAAGAGAAAACAGGCTCTTTTTTTTTTCAGAGAGGAAAGAGACTTGTCTGGCATGTGGGAGGTTTATATGTAGGTACTCTGAAGTTTTCCCAAGCCTCGACATTTTATTGACATAATAGAACTATAGTTATAGAGAAAGAGCTTCAAACTTTTGGTGAGTCTTTTGCATCTTTTTGCTCTGCTGACTTTCCCCCTCTTTTGCAGGGGTTGAGAATAGGTCCAACGTGGAAAAATTCAGAATCTTAATGATTCTAGCCCCTTTGTTCACAGATAACATAGGTCTGGACTTCATGATGCTTGATTCCTTCAGGGTTTGTGAGAGAGTAAAAGAATTCTTAAGAAATTTACTTATCATGAATTGCAAAGCTATTCATGATTGTGTTTTATGTATATCATGTCCCAACACCAAATCCTATAACAGTATCCATATCCCTCTACCAACAAACTAGTTTCTCTCCCATTCAGCAAACTTCCTTTATAACAGATGCTTAAAAATTTTGGGGGGCGGGACACTGTGGTTTACATTATTATTAGTGCTATGGTTTCATGTGTAACACTTCCATCACCCCCTCTTCCTCCAGAGTGGGCAGTTTCCTCTACCATTGCCATAATGATCCCTTCCCTATCCTATTCTACCCCCAGTGACAATCTTACTACTTAAGATCAGCTCTCATGGTTTTTTGTTTGTTTGGTTTTTGTTTTTTTTGACCACACCCAGCTGTGCTCAGTGGTTGCTCCTAACTCTGTTCTGAGAAATCACGTCTTCCAGGGCTAGAAACTGTGTTGTCTGTGTGCAAGGCAAATGTCCGACCTGCCATTTTATCGCTCTGACCTCATGGTCTTCTTTTTTATATAACTGCTTTATTTAAACACTTTGTTTATAAAATTGTTCATAATTAAGTTTCAGTTATCTATGTGCACAACCCTTCAAGTGACATTTCCCACCACCGATGTCTCCAGTTTCCCTCCTACCCACCACAGCCCCACCTGCCTCTAGGGCAAATGTTGTACCTCTCTCTCTCTTTTTCTCTCTCTTCTTATTTAAAACATTTTTGAGACCATTTTTGAGACCATTTTTGAGACAATCTTTCATAGTTGTATTTCAAGACTTTAGTGACAGTGAATTAGGACCATTTCCACCACCAGTGGTGACCTTGTTCCACCACAGTTCCGGGTATGCATCCCATATTTCCATTCCTAGGCCCAATCAGGTTAGATCAGTTCTAACTATCATTGTCATATTGGTCTCTTCTCTATCTTAACTGCATTCACCACTCTTTGTTTCAAGCATCCTACCATGGACTGGTCCTCCTGGCCATCATCTCTGGATATTAGTATCATACTATTTTTTATTTTTCTTATATCCCACAAATGGTTCATATTATTCTATATCTATCCTTCTCTGACTCATTTCACTCAGCATAATTCTTTCAGATATACCATGTTTTCTTTACACACATTTGTTCTCTGGCACTTGGGTTGTTTGCAGATTCTGGATATTGTAAATAATGCTGCAATGAACATAGGAATGCAGAGGGCTATCTGCATAGTGCTTTCTAAGGTATATCCCTGGGAATGGTATAGCTGAGTCATCTAGAAACTCAATTTCTAGTATTTTCGAGGAATATCCATATTGTTTTCCAAATAGGCTGAACTTTCTACTGTCTATATTCCCACCAGCAGTGAATGAGAATCTCTTTCTCCCCACATCCATGCCAACACTGATCATTCTTGTACTTTGTGATGTGTACCAGTCTCTGTGGTATAAGATGATATCTCATTGTTGCTTTTATTTGCATCTCCATAAAGATGCGCCGGGCGGTGGCGCTGGAGGTAAGGTGCCTGTGCTAACCTAGGACGGACCGCAGTTTGATCCCCCGGTTCCCCATATGGTCCCCCGTGCCTGCCAGGAGCGACTTCTGAGCGAATAGCCAGGAGTAACCCCTGAGCGTCACCGGGTGTGGCCCAAAAAAACCAAAAAAAAAAAAAAAGATTAGTGATGTGGAGCATATTTACATGTGTCTTTTGGCCATCTGTATTTTTTATGAGAAAATGTTCGTTTATTTTTGTCATTCATTTTTGGATAGCATGTCATCCAAAATGTCATCCATTTTTGGATGAGGTTTGAAATTTGTTTCTTGCTAAGTCTCATATGTATTCGATAGTAATACCTTATCTAATGGGTATTGGAGTATGTTTCTCCATTTCTGTCAGTAGTCTTTTTATCCTACTCACTTTTTCCTTTGAAGTGCAGAAACTTCTCAGTTTAATGTAGTCCCATTTGTTTATCTCTGCTTCCACTTGCTTGGCTTCCCAAAATCTCCTAAAAACAGAAGCCCAGGCCCAGATGGATTCTCTCATGCTCTTTGATTCTATTGGTAGATTAAGTTTTTGAATCATATTTTGGTTTTATTATTTTATAAGAACTCATTTCTAGCCCCCATCCTTGGTCTCGCTATGTCATTCTGAGAATGACAAATATTTGCTACTTGGAAAAATTTACCAAACATACATATCTCTATTTTATTTTATTTTTCTTATAGCCAGGTGACTCTAAGGGGTTACTCCTGACTATGCACTCAGAAATTGCTCCTGGCTTGGGAGATCATATGGGAGGCCGGGGAATTGAACTGTGGTCTGTTCTAAGTCAGTTCATGCAAGGCAAATAAATGCTCTACCGCTTGCACCATCACTTCAGTACTGGGATAATATATTTTTAAACAGAAACATAGAAATATATTTAGGATAACCCATAATGCACAAGAAGTTCAATGCAGTCTCCCAGGTTGGAGGCTTAGTTTTCTCCTAGAAATACTACGTTATTTGAATAACTATGTGTGATGGAGGTCACACTTATATAGATCCACTTGCACAAACGCCAGCCCAGTCAGAGAATGTGTTATTCTGGATAGTGACATATTCTGTTTATCTAGATATTGCCTGCCACATTGAAAAGACACATTTAATTTAATAAAATATGTATTTATACTTAATGTTCTTCCTCTCTGGAATATGATTGCATTTTGATTAGTGGCAAGCCTCTTTAAGATATTTTGATGTCTTTAAGTCTTTTTCAATTTTTAGTTCTCGTTGTATTCTATACTATTTTCTAATCAATAGTGTGCTAAAGAAAAAGCTTTTATTGTAGTACTTGCCACAGGAAAAAATTCATTGCATTTGTCTGGGAAAATATCTTTCAGATCTATTTAAATATAATATAGGGTAATAGGGAAAAGGGAATTTTCACTAAAATACATTTTCTCTTTTCTCATTGCCTACCACACCTGTCTGGCTTTCTGAATAACTTTATTTGGGATTCATTGCCCAGGAAAATGGCTGAGATATGAGTCGTCTGAATGCTCCCTTATTAAGGTATTTATCTTTTCCTGCCTAGTTATTTTTGCCTTTATTTATAAATTACTATTTTTACCAAAATTGTTCTGAAGACAACTTCTGATGTGAGTCATGAGCTGCCCCCTGGCCTCCTGGCCTGCCACATTTAGGCCAATGTTTCTATGTTAGAGAACAAATACAGTCACTAATGAGCTCTGTGAGCTTGAGAAAGTGACTTGAGCTTTCTGAATCTTATTTTTAATATGTATGCTTTTTGCCACACCCAGCTGTGTGTGGGTCAGGTGTTGGAAAAATTGGTAAGCTACATGCAAAAAAGAACTCAGACCTTTCTTTAATTCCATGCACAAAGGTGAAATAGAAATGGATTAAATACCTTTATATTAGCCATGAAACCATCCATTATAGGAAGTTAAAGGCATTCAATGGTGAAACACCACTGGCCAAGTTATTGGAAACAAAGATAAACAAATGGAACTACATAAAACTAAGAAGCTTCTGCACCTCAAAGGAAATGGTTACCAGGATATGAAGGCTACCCATAGAGCAGGAGAAACTATTTACCTAATAAGGAGTTAATATATTAGATAATAATCATATCATTAATTATTTTATAAATAATAAATAATCGGGGGTCAGGCGGTGGCGCTGGAGGTAAGGTGCCTGCCTTGCCTGTGCTAACCTAGGATGGACCGCGGTTCGATCCCCAGTTTCCCATATGGTCCCCCAAGTCAGGAGCGACTTCTGAGTGCATAGCCAGGAGCAACCCCTGAGCGTCACCGGGTGTGCCCCCAAATCAATATAATCTATATTAATTAATAATATTAAGAATCAATATATAGATTATTTTATGATTATGATATTTTAATAATTAATGTAATGTTGTGATATTAATATATTACTATATATTATGTATAATATAATATATATTAACTCCTTATTAGGAATATATAACATATATTTTTAGGTATATATAATATACAAGGTACAGGTAGAACTTAGCAAGAAAAAAATCTAATTCTATCCAAAAATGGGGAGAAGACACTTTTGCAAAGAAGAAATATAGATGGTCAAGAGCCGGATAGTCAAGTGGTGCAAGAGGTAGGGCATCTGCCTTGCACGCACTAACCTAGGACAGGCTGTGCTTAGATCCCCCAGATTCCCATATGGTCCCCCAAGCCAGGAGCGATTTCTGAGTGCATAGCCAGGAGTAACCCCTGAGTGTTACTGGGTGTAGCCTGAAAACAAAAACAAACAAAAGGAACATAGATAGCCAAAAGGTACATGAAAAATGCTCCACATCATTAATCATCAGGAATATGCATATCAAAACAACAATGAGATATGATATGACACCACGGAGACTGGAACATATCACAAAAAACAAAGAACAGAAACAACCAGTGCTGGTGCAGATGTGGTTAAAAAAAAAGGCACTCTCATTCACTGCTGTTGGGAAACAGTGAATCATTCTCAAAATACTAGAAATTGATCTTCCGTGTGATCCAGCAATACCACTTGTAGGAATATATCCTCGGATCCCTAAAATACAATGCAGAAAAGCCCTCTACATTTCTATGTTCATTGTAACACTACTCACAATAACCAGAATCTGGCAGCAACCCAAGAACAGATAAGTGGATGGTATATCTACACAATGGAATACTACACAGCTGTCCAGAAAACAAAATCATGCAATTTGTTTATACATGGATGGACATGGAGAGTATTATACTTTGGGAAATGAGTCAGAGGGAGAGAGATAGACATAAAATAGTCATATTCATTTGTGAGATATAAAAAGGAAAATATTATGGTACTAATATCCAGCG
>PVKC010015869.1:0-21163 GCA_004027635.1 Crocidura indochinensis
CCATATGGGGCACCGGGATTTGAACCGATGACCTTTTGCATGAAAGGCAAACGCCTTACCTCCATGCTATCTCCCGGGCCCCTTTTTTCAAATTATTTTTATTTATTTTGGGGGGGGGACAGACCTTACAACTTAATTGGTTCTTTTTTTCTTATTTTAATCCAACAGAGAACTCGGCTCAAATGCTACCTCCTACTGAATCTTCTGTGAACATCCTCCAGTCCAAGTATGTCTTTCAAGTATGTCTAGGCTTCTTTCCTATGCTTTGTCACCTCCTTATATAATCCCAGACTCTTCTAAGTGCCAAATCTCTAGCCCCTTGGGATCAGAAATTCAACTGAGCTCAGATCTTTCACAGGGAAGTGAAAATCCCCTTCTTTGCTTTGGCAAAGAATCTCTTACTTAGGATGAGGAGTTATTGTTCTGGAAGTTAGAGGAATAAGTTTGGGGAAGGAATAAGCTGGAGACACCAAGCAGGATATGTTGTGTCAGGAAAAGAAGAATCCAGTTGCAGAAGATGAGGCAGAGGGCTGTGTAGGGTTGGAAGAGAACTGTACATTGAGTCAAAAGGCTTGGATCTTTAAGGACTATCAGTAGTAAAGGGAAGGATATGTGGCCAGGGTTTCAGCAACACTGGATAGTGTGTGGCCTTTGCATTCCTCTGTAGCCTACTAACAGACATTATAGGGGTGAGCCAGCCTACCTGTTGAGCCAGCACTCTGGGGATTCACCAAGTCTTCCAACTCCAGACCCAGTGTTCTATGGGACATGTTTCAACTTGGGGTCCAACCTGAACACCTCCAAGATTGAGAGTTCATGCTTCCCCTCTTCCAAAGCAGCCTCCACCCACCCTGATGAACCAAAGCGCTCTGTAGCAAGCTAGATTGGGATCAGGGGGCAAAGGGATGGAGTGATTTAGCAGAAAGGATATACTCTTATTGACTACGTGCTTTGGGGTCAAACTGGCCCAATTGGAAGAAACTAATGTAATTAGTCTTTAGCAAGCTATTCAAAATTACCCTTGAGTATGAACCACATAAGTATGGAACTTCTTAACCACTCATAAATTCCACTCATGCCCAGGACAGCTCCATGTTAGCTGGGTAAAGGGAGAATAAAGTTAGAGCCAATGGTGGCCACTGAGGCCCCTACTTCACCATAGCCCCAACTCCTCAAAGTGACATGCACATGGAACTGGAGAGATAGTACAACAGGCAGAGTGCTATTTTGCATATGACTGAACCAGGTTCAGTCCCCAGCTCCACATAGAGTCCCCTAAGAGTGATCCTTGAGCACAGTGCATCATTGGATGTGGTATCCAAAAAAAAAATAAAATTCCCATTCTTTAAAGGAAAAAGAAGGTGGTATGGAAAGACTGGGCAGATAATATAGCAGCCAGGGAGCTTATCTTGCATGCAGCCAGCCCAAGTTCAATCTCTGGCACCCTATATGATTCCCTAAACTCCATCAGAGTGATCCTGAGCACAGAACCATATATAGTCTCTGAGCATTACTAGCTATGGCCCCAAATCAAATAATCATAACAAAAAATTATAATGCATAGTCATGGGATAGGATTCTAGATTAAGCTCTTTTCTAGGTATTGATACACAATATGCGGAGTACCATAGGAGAGAGCTCTAAAAGCTGAGCAAAGGCTTTGTAGGAGTCTGGGTTAAATTCCCAGCACTGCATAGTCTCTTGAGCATTACTGGGAGTGTTCCTACCAAAGTGCACACATACACACACACACACACACACACACACACACACACACACGAGAAGACAGACAAGTACACAGATGATAGCTGAACATAAAGTTGATACATTACATTATGGTATGATATTAAGTCATATACTGCTATGAATAATAGACAAAGTAACAATAAAGTCCCTTCCCTAAAAGACTTGACAACAAATCCTAACAACCCTATCTACTATCATGACTAGAGCCTGAGAGATAGTGCAGCAGGCAAAGTGCTCGTACAGGTCCTGGGTTCAATCCCTAGCATCACATTTGATCTCCCAAGCCTCATACTTAGAATTATAATTCAACACAGAGATAGGAATGAGCCCTAAGCACTACTGAGTGTGACCCACTCCTAAAAAATTTTTTCCAGAAATCCTAATCTAGAGTATTCAAACTATTCTATTTTTTCTTATCACATGTTGTTGTTTTTAAAAATAAACACAAATTGTTTTCTTCCTTATATATCTTGTCTGTTTCCTTCCAGTTGGACTCGGGACTGTAAAGTTTAGAAGAGACTCGAGGAAAGTCTACATGCCTTCTACTTCCCTCACTGGTGTAGCCTGAGAGTCACACGTGATTCCTATCTAACACTGGGTGATTTTTGCCTCCTGAAAGCATTGACAACATTGTTGGGGAGTAGGGGATGTCACTGGCATCTGAAGGGCAGAGACTGGGGGTACTGCTAAGCATTTTACAAAATCCAAGCTAACCTTCTAGCCTCCAAACATAGAATGATGCTTTTCACTAAGTCACTAATACAGAAGTGGGGCTGCCCAAGATCAGGTATTAAGAATTTCCAGACTGAGGGCATTTAGCTAGAAGAGATCACCTGCTTAAGAAAAGAGGGACAATCATTTACAGAATAGTCCTGGAAATCCCACTTGATGGCCAGCTCAGGAGACAAGCCAAATCGAACATCAGGAAAAAATAACTTTTAGGTAAGCCACAAGTGAAGACATAAAGTCAGACACAAGCTCCAGGGCTCTGTGTTTTATATAGATAGGAAGGTCATTCTATAAAAGGGGGGGGGGTACTGCATTGACTACACGTAGGTCAGAGGAGGAGAGGTAGGGCCAACCCCAGTCCAGTGTCACCCACAGAGGCCAGCGGTGGGAAGGGACAGGCACAGGGAGGACTTCATTGATTAGGGCACAAATATGAATTGATGAGGTACCTTATGGGGTACCTTCATGAGTAATAAGATTTACCGGAGGCCAATTAGAAGCAGGAAGGCCAATGAAGAGAAGAGGCGGGGGTCCTGCTGGTAACATAATGGCCTATATTGAGGCATATATATGGGACCTATATATGGAGGAGAAGAGACATGGGCATTTTATGGGTCAAGTTATAGAGCTGGAGGAGGGATTTGTCTGGGAAAAGGCTGACTCTTAGATTGAGAAGTGAGAGAGGGGAAAGAGGCAGGGACACTGAAGACTTCACCCACATTTGCAGTTGGCTAAGGGTAGTCTAAATGTTTCAGCTCTTGGCCTGTTCTTCTTGATACTAGTCATCTGATTCTTAGGGACCGGTTAACAGCCCATTCCTTCTGTTCCCCTCACATAAATATCGAGTGTTCTTAGAACATGCTTATAACCACTTATTCTTAGCACCACTTGGGACTACAAGGACCAAACCTAGCCTGGCAACTTCCACATTCTCAAGTGGCAAAGAGGCAGAAAGACCTAACAGCCCAGCCCACAAAGCAAGAACTCAGTAGACATGCTATAAAAGCAGTATGTGAAGCAATACCCACTGAACTGAAAATGTATATTGTATTGTTTCTTTGGTGGCATTGATGGCACCATGGAAATGGTGACGAGAAGACCATGATAGTAGTAGTGATGACATCATGGATATTTCCCATTCAGTTCAGATGGTGACATGATGGCCATTCCAGTGGTTCTGCTTTCTAGAACAGTGGTCACTATGTTGGAGAAGACTGGATTAGAGAAGATGGTGACCATAAGATTGCAAGTAGTGATGATGACGTCCATCTTAGCTATGACTCTGTAAAGACCATTTTGAGGGCTGAGGAGATGGCTTAAAGAGTCAAAGTACATGCCTTACATGCCTGAATGCAATTCTAGAAATCCAAAGATAATCTGAGTACCACTAGATGTGACTCTAATGGGCAGCTGAGAGTCCCATACCTCCAGCAACAAAAAGGCCATTTTGATCATTCTAGTTTATATCAATTCTGACGCTGGCACAGACTATATGGATGATTGTGACAATGACCATCTAACTTAATGACAGCACTTGTATTGAAATGAGATTGGCAAGAATATTAGCAGCGCTGATTACAATTATGGTGATGTTGCTATCAAGATACTGGTGGAGGGTGGGGTGTTAGGTAAAGTGTGGTTATGGGTGACTTGGCAATCCTGGTACAGAGGGTATGCTGGCACAGAGGTTGGTTCTTGGAGTAATTTTACCGGTGAGCCCCAGCATAGTAGGGCTATGTTTGAGGCCCAAACAATCCCAGTTCCAATGCCAAGTCTGTCACTGGCTTTGGGTTCTACTTGGAGCCTAGGTCGCCTCATCTCTGAAATGAAGCTAATTATAATGATTCCTATTTTCTAGGATTGTGGTGATGTCCCAGTGTCATCCTGCGAGTGCTCCCTGGCATGTGAGGCATCATCAGTGAATATGAGCCTGATGATGGCAGAGGTGGTGAGATGCTACTGGAGATAATGGTGCTGACGACTCTCCTGATGAAGCAATTAAAGATGGTTCATTGGTGACATTATTTCTTTGATTGAGATGAAGCGATTGGTGGTGAAGAGACGGATCATTTTGATTATAATTATGATCAATGGAAACAGCATGGTGGTGTGTTAAAAGCCCTAATCTTGGAATCAAACAGCAGAGGCTCAATTTCCCCTCTGCTTCTCTGTTCTGTGCAATCTCGGCCACATCACAGCTTGTTAGGGCGAGAAGACCCCTTGTAGCTCATTGAACCCACCTCCTCGTTTGACAAATGAGGCAATTCAGGCTGGAAAGATGAGGTGACCTACCCCCACTCCCACAACTGTTTATTATGACAGAGCTGAACTAGGAAGCTAGATGACTGAGCCCCCCACTTTAGACCTTCTTCAGTCTCCTACATCATGTGATTGCATATGCACATTTGTTTGTGCACATAGAGGTGTGTGTGTATATATGTGAGTGTGCGTGTGCGCGCATGTGTGTGCTCTACTAGGCATTTTGCCAAAAGTCTCCACCAGCAAAACATCTTTGTTTTAAAGGAATTGTTTTTTGAGAAGTCAGATCCCATGAGTCCCCCTGTAATCTTTTCCTTCTTCCCTGACAAGCAGAGACTGTGGATTGGCTGTGGTTGGGCAAGGAGTGGAAATGGGTAATAGTTGGCTCGTTTTAATGTCTGGTGTCTATAGCTTGCACTTCCATCATTCTATTATATTGATGACAGACAGACCCAAGCCATGGAGAAGAAACAAATTACCTAATAAATCAAGACCCCAGGATCTAAAGTGGGTAGTGTTATTAGATGAGGGGGGTGGAGAGAGATGAGAGGTAAGGCTGCCTGAGAAAATGGTCCGAACAGGGAATCATCCGTCTATCTCTCCATAAATAATTACACACAACTGATATGCATCTGAGACAGAACATGATATGTTATTATTAACCAAACAGTTGGAGGGAGATGGCGGCAGGAAGGGAGATGGGGAGTTCACAAAGGAACTCAAAGCAGCGTTTATCATTTTGGCCTTTGGAAAAAGTGGGAGAGGACAAGAAAGTCTAAGAAATCACCTTGGCCAACAGGGCAAAGGTCATAAGTAAAGCAATTTGACAAAGAATAAGGGCAAGCTAATGGAGACGCAGTCTGTCCAGGGCTCAGTTATGAGACTCATTCTAATCCATCTATCCATCTCTGACCTTTCATAAGGCCCAATAAAGATACAAACTCTGGAGTCAAATCCATGGACTCGTTGATTCTAAGTAAGTCACTCTCCCTCTCTGGTCTGCCCCTTCCCCGTCTGCAGGATAGGTTTGATCATAAAACACTAGCCCATGAGTTGAAGAGAGGATTTGAATGGACTACTATATGCACAGCCTATGGTCCACAGTCAGATTCAGGCTATCCACTAAGCAGATAAAGGAAAAGATGATTATTCCTATTAGACATACAGAGAAAATGCACATCAGGGGGCAAGTGACATGGCCATGGTCACAGGGCCCAAAAGTCCAAATGGCATTTGAATCTATCCCTGACCAGCTCTGAAATTGAGCTTCTTTGCCCTCCCTAATTGGGGAGCAGGGTGGGAGTGGACAACTTTCTCAAAGACCAAAGAGAATCATGTTCAGTGCTCTGGACCAGCTTTGGTAGCAATGACCCAATTCTGCTACTACATCTGAAAAACAGTGTGGGCCACCTGAAAAGGAATAAATGAACAGGACTGTGTGCTATGTCAGACTCTGTTTCTAAAAATGGGGTTGGGCAGGAGCACAAGCTCTCTTAAGGATCAGTCTCACTCAGCTTCCTTGTAAATATGGGATTCAACACTTCAGAGCAGATGTCTCTCTCCAGACCCTCAGGCCTTCCTGAAGGCTCCCTTGGCATGCTCTTTGTTCCCCCCGCCCTTTCCCCTACCATGGTTCTTGTGATGTTCTGTGGGTTGGAGGGGCAGGTCCCTGGGCCAGGAGAGGATGGTATGTTCTGGGAGCTACACTGGAGCTAGTGAATAGATTCCAAGCTCTGTGGGCTTCTCCCAGAAGCCCCATGATGATCTTTTGTGGGCTGTTAATAAGCAAGTTGAACCCCATAATCACCCACCGCTTAGCTTCCTGGCTTTAATTTCCATGGAGGCTGGAGAAAACAGAGGCAAAGGGTTTCGCTTGCAGACAAAAGCAGTTCATATTCCAAAGACATCTCCAAGAAGTACTGGGGCTTTCCCATAAAGGTAGGACTTTTGACTTCCACACTCATAGATACTGATGGCCCCCAGAAATCAGCCTGAATGCTTCAAGAGTCAGAAACAAAAGGAAACAGAGCTGGGGCTTCTAGAATCTTCTCTGGAAACCTCTGTGAAATGCTGGGGTCCTCAGCTTTCTCCTGTTCATAACCTATCCCTAATATTTCTGACTTTTGTTTGGGGACAGTGAGGAATGCGACACTACAGTTCCGTCTTCCTCTTTCTCCATTCCTCAGGCTCTCTTCCTAGAGGACAATGAGAACAGAAAAGAGTTCATTATTTGTGCCCACATTTGCCAGGCAGATAATTGAGTGTTTCAGCAGAGCAAACTGCCTTTCAGTTCAGCCTCGCTGCTCCTGAGGGTCCTACGCCAGAGGAGAACTCACTGGAGCAATGTCTTCGCAATGAGAATGACACTTGGTGGGGGAAGGGGTGGAAGATTGGAATATTCTTCTCAGTCCTTTTCTAGTAATCCCCTACCCTTTGGGGTTGGAGGAATGTAGTACCAGTGGGTAAGTTTCTTGTCTTGCATGTCTCTGACCTGACTTTTATCCTTAGTATCACATAAGGTCCCCTAAGTCCACCCGACTTAGGGGATCCCAAAGCTCGACTGGGTGTGGCTCCCTTTGGGGAACACAAATAATGGGCACAAATAATGGACTTTTCCTGGTCTTCATTGTCTTCCTGAAGGAGGGCCTAGGAGATGGAAAGAGGGTTCACTCTTCCCCATTATCACTAAACATGTGAGTTAGAAAATGTAGGGATAGATTATGACCAGGAAGAAGCTGAGGATGCCCAGCTGTGTGCAAAGATATAATACAGTGGGTAAAGTACTAGCCTGGCATATGGCTGACCTTAGTTTGATCCCTAGTATCTCATATGTTCCCCCCAAGCCCCACTGGAAGTGGTCCCTGAGAATAGAATCAGAAGTAAGTCCAGAATATATCAAGTGGTCTTTAAACCAAAAAAAGAGAGAAATGCCCACCATCATCTGGGACTTGGATCTTGTGTGTCTTCACTGGGATCCAAACGTATGACTGTCCAGCAATGTGCATAGGACAGATTTCACCTGACCTCACCACTCTGCTGAGAACTATGTGTCCTGGGAAGGTCACTCACATCTCTGAGCACTGGTGCCCAGCAGTCCTGCAGTCCTACAGCCCAACACATGTACAAGTGAGATGATCCTGGGAAAAGTACAGCATGTGGCAGTAAAAACCACAGATTTGTGGGACTTGCACAGAATCAACCAGGAGAATGGGGCTAAGCCTGGTTTTCCCTCCCCAGCTGGGAGCTTGAGATCACCAACAGTGGCACCAACCTTTAACTTGGGCTTCTTTCTGAGAGTTCAAGTCCCTCTTCAACTGGGGCATATCCATTCTTTATTCTAAGCAGATCCTCCACTGCCAGCTCCATAGGTTGGTGTCAACATCTCTTCTACATGAGAATCTCACAGACCTAAGGCATTCCTATGATCAAGCCCAACCAAGCTTTCATGGCCTTTGATGACAGCGCAACCATTAGAGTCAGTACAGAGACATTTCTAGGAAAGCTGGAATATCGGTGGCAGTGTGTGCCTCCTTCCTTTGGTCTTCACCCTTCACTCCATCCTCATCCAACCTCATATCTTGAGCACCCAAGAAAGGGCTGGATCTGACTGAGGACTGGGAAACAGACAAGCACCCATCTCTGCCTTGGTTCCTCAGCTAAGAGCAGTCCAAGGCTGCAAATAGCAGGACAAAAAGGACAGCAGGTCAAGGAATCCCACTATGGGATGTGCAGTGGGGAAAATGTCTTATGCATGCAGCACTTGATTTCCATGGCCTGAAACCCATAGACCCCCTTCCTTCTAGAGAATAGACTTCTGTGCTTGCCAGTGTGGCAGAATCTCTTACTTCTTCCTTCCTCATAACAGAGCTGTGGGCATCTGCTGGGCTGGGACATGAAGGCCAGGGCTGTGAGTCTCAGACCTGAGTCAGTAGATACAAGCGAGACAGTCAACAGACAAATTTAGGAAGTAAACCAGTGTCTGGCCAGCGAGGCACTTAGAAACCTTGTGCCAAGCCTGCTTGGCTTCAGCATCTGTACTGCCAGACCAGGTCTAGCCCTGAGCATCTCCTATTTGTTCAGGATCCACCAAGGGAGAATTCCATCATTTTAATCCATTTGAGAATTATACAGAGATATGCAGGGCTACACATTTGGGGAAAGTGAGGTCCCCCAGAGGGGCACAAGTCAGATTCATTCATCCAATCAGTATGGGGAGGAGACAGGAATCAGGATTTCCACATACCACACACAAGACCCCCAGGTTCCCCTCCATCCTCAGCCATCTCTTCCTGCCCCTGACTTCGAGGGATTGCATTGTGTGTAATTGATAAATTATGCAAAAGGCCGCCTGGCATTTTTCTGAAATGTTGGGTTGCTGCAAGGCAGCCCCTGGGGACACAGCCTAATTTTATGGAAACCTCACACTCTGTCTGGCCTGTTTTGTGTAAGTCAGATTGATATAACAAGACTCTAGGGAGTTGGCTTGACTTCTAATTTTATTCTCTAGGTGAGCTGAATGAGATATAACTGTAACGCGTGTGTGTCCGGGCAACGGCGTTAGTGGTGGTGAATGGGGCCTTGCCTGCTGCATCATTTTGCATCATCTCACAATCCTATCTTCGCCCTTCTGGGATGAGTGAGCAGTCTACAAGAGTAACCTATAGTCATCTTTAGGGAAGGAGGAAGATGAGACACAGTAGACTAAGGGACCCTAAGTAACTGGAGACACCCCAGGCTGATCATGGGCACTTGATTTTATGAATTTGTTTGCAGACACCAGGATAAAACCGGGGACCCCCTGCACACACTGTTCACTGACTCCCATCTTAGCCCCATGGCCACTTTTCCTCAAAATTCATGCTCAGAGAATCTCTACCATGTCCGGTTCTTCTTGGCTAAGCTAAAGAACAGGTCAGAACATTGCCAGTACTGAGTGTGAAGTTCCAGTGGTATGGATAATCACCTTCTGTGAAGAAGAGTTTGGAGCCTGTGACTCCCTAGTGCTCACAGAGTTCCCACTCACCCATAGGGGCCATAGGAAAAGGTAGTAAAGCAGCCAAATCATGTCTGACCTGTGAAAGTTCCCCAAGGAACTTTCCAAGGAAGCAGCCACTCCAGACTTGACTGCCAAGGAGATGGCAGGTCAGAAGCATGAAGCCACTTTCCCAAACATACCAAAGTCACTAATATTTTGTCTAGGAGTCAAACTCACCTACTAACCCCCAAACCTGGGCACTGTCTTCTGTTTAGGGGTTGGTGGCAGATGGATCAGGTGGAAATCTTTGCTTCAAGAGTCTGATCACTTATTAGGGCATCCAGACCCTCCTAAAAGGTGTAGTTTCCAAATGACTATGTGAGACCTTCATACACACAAACACACATGTGCACAATCATACACATATGCACACACATGCCCCAATTCCAGCTCTCCTCCAATATCCCTGCCTGGAAAGCCAGAGAGAATCAGAAGTCATGGGTTGAGGGTGGGGGGTGGACACACCGTGCAAGGCAAGTCCTCAGCTTTGGGTAGGGGGCTTGCTGTGCTAAAGCAGAGATGACCCTGGTCCACCCAGGATAGCTAGGTACTTTGGGATGCATTTCTCACTCTGCTTCCTAGAGGAGGTGGCACGTGCTGAGCATTGAGCTGGGAAGTTTGGGGATAGAATGTGACCCTCTCCAGCCCCACTACCTGCCCTGAATGGCTCTGCTCTGCAGATTCAGGATGTTCTATCCCCCACTCAGTAAACCCTACCCTATAAGCCAGTTCTTATCAGAGGTTCACTGGCCAGAGGACCAAGATACATCAGGTAAAGTAGCCACCATTGCATGGCTTCCCATGCAGCTTGATATCCTACTCATGTCTCAGCTATAAGCCAACCCTGATATCCTACTCAGGTCTCAGCTATACGCCAGCCCTCAATGCCCTTGGCTCCTGGGTGCCTCCTTCTTCTCCCCCAGATTCTGTCCTCACAGAACTAGAAACTAGAATCCCATTTCTCTTCACCTCTAAGGGGTGCCTTCCTCTCCAGCCAGCCTCTGACACCCTCAGACAGGGTAAGATAGGACAGAGGACAGAGCTCTCCTGGGAAATAAAGGAGGTTGGATCACCACACTAGGGGTCAGGAGTCCTGAGTCACACTTGAGGGACAGAGAGGCAGGCACAGTGCTAAGAGTGAGATGAGCTCTGAAACCCCATAACCCAACCCAGAGCCAGCAGTACGGCCTCATAGGGCCCATCTGGGACAGGGATAAGTGCCCAGAACTCATGCCCTAGACATTTGCCCTTGGTTCCCTAGCAGCTGCTCTGCCATAGGCCAACCCAGCTGTGTGCCCTAATGTATACTTTATACATTGGTGTCCCCCATCCCTACGCTAGGTAACAGCTGGATGGAGAGCTCAGATCCAGATATAAGGAGTAAATCTGAAGAACACTGTACAGCATGAAGATGGCTGAACATTCTAGAAGAAAAAAGTTATGGTCCCCTCCTGGGTGGGGCTCAGTCTAGGGGTGACATCTCTGTGGTCAGTCACCAGAAGCACCAGAAGGTGGGACAAGGCAGGAGCTGCTGGCCTAAAGGTCCAGAGTGATTTCCTCACTGCAGAGTCCCTCTGCAGTCAACTCAGACCCAGCTCTAGAATACGAAGCCTGGAGGGAGGGGCTCATTGTCAGGACCCCACAGTCATACTCCATGAAACAATAGGTAACAAAGACATGGATAAGGACAGTCTCTGTCAATAGTCCACAAACCAGGACATGGTGAGAGAATCTGTGGACACAGACTCCATGTAGGGTCGCCAGCTCCTGGTGACCACAGACAGGGAAAGGTCATTTCTGGGGACAGTGACACCACTGAGCCTCACTTCCAAGCTGAGGGTGGTCACAAGTAGGGGTAGGTGGCACCGGAGGAGAAGAGGACAGAGGAGAGAAGCAGCCACATAGCAGATCATGGGGATTGGGACAGGAACAACAATACAGTGGGGAAGGCATTTGCATTGCAGAAGGCTGACACTTGTTTAACCCCCAGCATCCCATATGGTCCCCTGAGCCTGCCAGGAGCAATTCTTTTTTTTCTTTTATTATTTTTGGGTTTTGGGCCACACCTGTGATGCTCAGGGTTTACTTTTGGCCATGCACTCAGAAATCGCTCCTGACTTGAGGGACCAAGTTCTGTCCTGGGTCAGCCAAGTGCAAGGCAAAAGCCCTACCACTGCTCTATCACTTTGGCCCCCAGGAGTGATATTTAACAGCAAAGCCATGATGAGCCCTTGAGCATTGCCAGGTGTGGCCCCAAAATAAAAAATAAAACAAAACAAAACAAAATAGTATTGGGATCATCTGGCTCTTGACTTCTAGAATCTCCAATCATCTGCAAAATCAAAAAGAGTCACCATGTCTGCTCAAAGGAAGCCCACCCCTGTTCTGAGCTCCCACTTTCTCTCTCCAAACCTGAATTGGGTCTGACCTATGCTCTCTGCACCTCTCTCTTACTGGGAGTCCCCTCTGCACCCCACAGTAGTTGTTCCAGCTCTGGGCTGAGCCCTCACTCCATAATACTGAACCTTTCCGGGTAAGCAGAGCTGCATGGAGTGATGATCTGAGGTCACAGTAGGTGGTAGCCCCCAGGCCCAGGCCAGACCCCCCCAGCAGGGTGTAGCAGGGCGTATGGGGTTGACTCAGACCAGGTACATCCTGCCCCACAGAGGTCAAGCTCAAAGTGACTCAGTGAGGAAAGCAGTGCGGGCTGGAGGAGAGCCTCAGGAGTCCAGGGAAAGTCCAGAGACCCACTTGAGGGAGGCGTCTGCTCTAAGAGCACCCTAAGTGTGTTTTAAGTGGGGGATTGTGTCCTCAGGACATCCGGCTGCTGCCAGAGATGGGAAGATGCCTGGACAGGCTGACATGGTGTCCAGAGGTGACCAGCAGTGGGAGATGCTGCGATCTAATGGTGGAGTGTTTTCCAGGAAGGGGAGTGTCAGGTCTGCCCAAGCCCTCCCCTCTCTAGCCCCATTGTCTGTGTTTAGAGAGAGGGAACAAGCGGGTCCCAATTCTGCCAGAGACCTGTGTTGATCTCAAAGGACCGAAAGAACTAAACTTCTCATAAACTCTGAATGTGGGTGATCCACAATAGTCACTTCATAGGGGCCCAGAGAGCCTCACTTTCCTTTTCAGGCTCCATCAGTAAAGTGCCCAATGGGAGAGGCAGGAGGTACCCGGTCACTGAGTACAAAGCAAGCTCTATGGTTTTCCCTAACTGACTCAGGCAGAGAAGGAACATGACTTGGGGCTGTTTGTATTTTGGAACTCAGTTCTCAGGTTCCTTACCTGGCTGGTCTGCTTGCACAAAAGACTGCAAAGAGAAAGCTGGTCTCCTAACCAAACATGTAGAAAGCAGGGCTGTTCTGAGTGCCAGGACAGAACATGCATGATCTTGATACTGTGTAAATGTGGCCCATCTCTCACACAGTCCCTTGTAGGTCCAGCAAGACACGTGCCAGTGTTGCCTGGTATCTGATTTAATCCTGGTTTTCATCTAAATGCATGTAAGAACAAGTCTATTTGACTTTTGGAACTTGGTTTCAAATTGTTTGGTCCTGATATTCTGAGAGAATGGTGGGCAAGGATAAAATGGTCCCTCACAGGACAATGGTAGAGAAGAGTAGAGAGAAAATGAGAGACTGGGGTGCTTCGAACTTCCTTAGCCTCGTAGCAAATTTGCCGTTATTTGCATTGAGGGTGTTGGGACCTGAATTCTGAACAAGATCAGGGGTCTCCTTGATCCCAGCTAATGTCTAGTTGAGTTCAGCAAATGGAGTCAGCAATAGAAATAAGGGTGTCTCTCCTGAAGTCAAGGCTTCTGTAATATCCCAGCTCTTGTTGGGCATCACAACCCAGAAACTAAACCATCCCTTGTCAGTTATACCTAAGAGGTGCAGGACCCTTGGTTTTCTAACTTTCTTGCTGCTTTGCTAAGAAAAGGGTGCTGGGGCCCGGGAGATAGAAATTTCTGAGCATGAAGCCAGGAGTAACCCCTGAGCACTGCCGGGTGTGACCAAAAACCAAAAAAAAAAAAAAAGAAAAGGGTGCTAAGGAAGGGTTCAGAGGTTGCTACAAGCTCAGGTATGGAAGAGGTGGCTTAGTTAAAGAAAGAGGCACTAGGTGGGCCAGGGAGATAGTACAGTGGGTAGGGTGCTTATCTTGCATGTGTAAATCCAGGTTGAATCCTCGGTACTACATACGGTTCCCCAAGCCTACGATGTGTGATCCCTGGACATAGAGTTAGAATTAAGCCCTAACATCATCAGGTATGCCCCCCAAACAAACAAACAAAATAAATAAAAGAGCAGAAAGGGCCCTAGAAGAATGAGTCCAAGAAACTGGAGATGGGCCTCCCTCTATTGTGCGTCCTAGTCCCACTAAACATGGCCTCCTAAGTCTCACTATTTTCTCACCATCCTATTTTTTTATTCTTTTTTTTTTTTTTTTGGTGTTTGGGTCACACCCAGCAGTGCTCAGGGGTTACTCCTGGCTCCATGCTCAGAAATTGCTCCTGGCAGGCACGGGGGACCATATGGGGCACCAGGATTCGAACCGATGACCTTTTGCATGAAAGGCAAACGCCTTACCTCCATGCTATCTCCCAGGCCCCTCCTATTTTTTATTCTAATGGCTGATGCTTGGTGGATCAGAGATTGCAAACATCTTTCTTGAAGGGATCCTGGAAGTACACAGCTCACTGCTCCCCTCTAACCTCCACCCCAACAAATCTGTGAATTTGGGGCCGGGCAGTGGCGCTGGAGGTAAGGTGCCTGCCTTGCCTGCGCTAGCCTAGGACCGAGGTTCAATCCCCCAGTTTCCCATATGGTCCCCCAAGCCAGGAGCGACTTCTGAGTGCATAGCCAGGAGTAACCCCTGAGTATCACCGGGTATGGCCCAAAAAACAAAAACAAAAACAAAACAAATCTGTGAATTTCTTCTGAACTCTTTCTCTGATATTCTGATTCATACTGAATGAGTGATGAAGTTTTCCAAACTTCTGTTGCAAAATCAAGCCACTTACAACTGAAAGCTTTTAAGCATTTTCTGGGGTGTCGATGTTTGATCCCTTGATCTCAGTCCACAAAAGCTAGGCCTGAATGCGCACCACGTGCCAGGCCCTGTCAAGAGAAGCACAGTAGATAGGCAGTCTTACTGTATCTACTGTATCGAGACAGCCAGAACATCAGGTGGGCACTGATATGATACTTGCTTTGCAGAGGAAGCAATTGTGGACTCAGGAGTTCAGGAACCCACCCAAGGTCAGTGCTCACCAGCAGGGGAGCAGTGATTCTAAGCCAGATCCATCAGACTCTGTAACCCTCTTAATGACTGCTCTTTGCTGCTTTTTATCCATACAAGCTCTCAAGAAATATTTACTTATCGATTAATCGGTAACCTCTCTGCATTAATGCTTCCAAGACTGTCTCTTTGTATGTCAGTTTGTTTTCCCAAATGTGAACTCTCCGGAACAATCTATTGATCATTCCCTATAATGATTTGTCATCTAGTGATTGTGACTTACAAACTGCCAATTCCCCAGAAGGAAGATAAGAATGGGGGCTCAAATATCTTTTCTAAAGGAGAGAGAGAGAGTTCAAACGCCCCCTTGTAGCAGGAGTTTCTGCTGCAGCTAGGCACACAAGAGAAGGGACTATCCTGTCTGATTATGGGAAATCATAGGGGCCCTAGGACCTAATTTCAGATTGCTGGCTCTTCTCTCCCCTCTGCAGATCCAGAAACAGCTGTCTGATGGAGTATAAACAGTATCTCCGGATAGATGCCTGTCAAGTGAGTCTCCTGTTGTGACAACAAATAATTAAGATTTATTTCACGAGAAATCAACAATAACCTTAGGCAGAAGGAATATAAGATCAGAGAATTTAGGGTCACCAAAGCACTTGAAAGAACTTGGTGGATGGGTTATTAACTCAAACATAGAGAAGGAATGGTTTGAAGAGAGAAAGATACAGAGATACAGATCTCCAGATCTAGTCTATCCACAATCTCCTGTTGCTGATAGGCAAGAAATCCCTGTTCCTTTCAAGTCCTGTGGCAACATCACTCCCTTCAAGACGTTCTCCAGCTTTCTGAATTGGACAGAAGGACTTGGTTCTCTGAGCCTTTGATGTGCACTACCTCTCTCTAAAGACACAAACCATTTTCACAGACTGACAGAGTTCTTTCTGTCAAGCACTATTCTCATTAAAACATGTGTCCCTTCTATATGAGGATACTGCCAACAACTGAACCTCACTGTCTTATCAACTTCTTAACAAAACCCCATCCAACCTTCCCAATTGTCATGTCTTACCAAAGACCCAGGCCTTTCCTTCTGGCTAAATGTCTGAGCCTCCTTTCATGGGCACATCAATAACATTGAGCACTGGAATATTCAGAAATGTTGGCTCCCTCTTCTTTTGCAATTATTTATTTAATTTTGTTTGAGGGTCATACCTAGTAGTGCTCAGGGATTACTCCTGACAATGTAATCAGTACTTACTCCTAACAAGGCTCAGGGGTACCAGATGGGGTGCCAGAAATTGAATCTAGGTCAGCTACATGCAAGGTATGTACCCTCTCCATCGTGCTATCATTCTGGGTGCTCCTCTTCTTTAATCTGGGTTTCATGGTTGACCTTGTGCTGCTCAATACCAGGCAGAGATCTCTGCTCTCTCACTGTGGATCCTATTCCTCAGGCTTTGTCTGGGGGCTATCCCATTGGTCATAGAGGGGTTGCCAGATCCCCACAAACCAACACACATGTGATTCATTTCCCACAAAATTGATAATGTTGTCTTATCCAAGCACCAGGCTTTCTGGGTGGCTTGATTGTCCCATCCTAGGAAGGGTAAACTGCCCTCAATAGTGAGTCCCTCAGAGAGGGCACATATTGAGTTTCCTTTTTGGAGGAATACCCAGACTTCAGAAGACCTGATGCCTTCAGGCTTACATCCTGCTTAGAGTCTCCAAGACCCCCATACTAGGGAATAAAGGATGGCCCACATGCTGGCCTCTTGGTCACTGGGGTTCCAGATGAGACAATTCAGCTTTGGAAAATCAAAGTTCTATAGGAAGTGAAATGGATCCTCCTGGGGGAGCCCAGGCTTGAGCAGGTGTGGGACCAAGCACAGAAAAACAAAACCAAGTCAGCCCACACATGGTTGCTTAAAGGAGCTTCAGAGCCCTTCCTCGGTGCTTGAGGAACCAGATGCCTCTCAGTGCCTCCTGTGCACCTCTGATGTTTCCACAGTTCTAATGTTTTCTTGCTTAAGGCACTCTTGCTCCCTCTCTGCACCTGGCACACAGGAAATTCACTCCTCCACATCCCCCTGTCTGGGCCCAGGCCTGTGGCAGTACTGATTAATGCTCAGACCTTATTCTGGAGGTTGCAAGCTGTGTGTGATGCCACGTGGCTATGAGGGAGCAAGGTCTTTTCTGCAGTGGGAGAGAAGCCTGGGTGTGTTCAAGCACCTGCAGTTTTTCCCCATGACCTGGAAGGGCTTGGCATTTCCTTCCCAAGGAGTAGGAAGAGTTGACAGGGAAACCAGAAGTCACAGAGCACAAGCTTGGGATCTGACCTGTGACCCGGATGATATTCCATGATGGGAGTGAGGTAGATGGTTAGGTGAAAGAGGAGGCAGATGGGTTAAACCTGCATGAAAACAAGAGCAGTTCACAACACCTACAGTTTCTGGTGCTTGTCAGACATGAGTGTGATGGCTCCCTACAAACATTCTGGTTCCCTCCACCCACAGTGACTGAGGAATGGGAGAATAGAAGTTTTAATTTGGGATTATTCACAGCCTTCCCCCTTGCCTGCTCCTGGTGAAGTGAACTCTATTTGCTCTCTGAATTATCTCCACAAACCTCTCCTAATAGAACCTGGATACTTCTTGGAGGAACCAGCAGGGAGGGAACTGGAAGAAAGAAGAAAAAGCCCTGCGTAGCTGAGGAAACCAGCATGTGCATTTATATATGCTCAACACCCCATCGAGAGAGCAGTCTAAAAAGGAGGGAAGGGGCATTTTCTAATCAGTCAGTAGACATTAAAGAAAAGATAATTTTTTTGAAGAAAAGAATCAATGCCTTGTATGCAACTGACCCAGATTTGATTCATGGTACCCTAGATTGTCCCCTGAGCATTGCCAAGTGTGGCCCCCAAAACAAACAAGCAACACACACAAAAAAAATCATCATGAATGATTTCAGAGTTTCTAGCATACATGGAGAGCCTTTTAAAATTATTTGACATGACCACGTGGGCCCCTGGATGTAGAATGGCTACATGAATGTTTATTTTCTTTCAGAAAGAAGTAGCTAAAGGCCATGGACCAGAAGCAGTGGCCCCAGGATCTGAACTTGGGCAGCAGCTTGTGACGCAGTGCCTTCTCACTGATATTTAGAAATGAAAAGGACAAGGGGCCTCTTAGACAGTTTGGTTTCTAAGAAACCAGAACAGGGAAAGGAGTGGTCAAAGTGAGACCTAGAAGAATTCTGGAAAGGGCCAAAGGGCACCTGCCTCCTGCTTCCTTCCAGTTGTTCCTTTTTCTTTGTTGAGAATTTATTAGGAGATTCCCTGCTAGGGTTTTGACAAGCAACATCCCTTTAATCCTACCAATTCCCAGAACAAGTCTCACTATTGACATATAGATAGAGGAAGAAACCAAGAGACTTGTCTCCGTTCATTCACCTTAAAAATAGCAAGGCTGGACTTTGGGACCAGCTTGTTTGGCCTGAACCCTAGGACTTTATTTATGTGGTGTCTAGTATAATGAAGTGTTCAGAGTGCCATAATTTTGATTTCTAAAATAAAAACACATCCTACTTCTAATTGAGTCAAACATCTAAGTACACATGAAGCATATTTCATGCAGAATTTCAAATTGTTTACAACTGTGGTCAGAGAGAAAAGATGAGGAGGAGGTTGGGTAGAGACGACAGGACTCAGATTCAAGCAGAAATTTTACAACCACTAAAGCAGAAATGAACCAAGAGGGGTTTCTGGGAAATCATTTGCTTCTTTTCCCCCCTTGGAACTTGCTAAAAAGTAAAGTCCTCCTCTGAGGTGGGGCTGATCACTGCAGTATTCCAGAAGACCCTGGACTCCAGCCTACCCAGTTGTATCAGACTTTACAAGCACATGCACACTTTCTATTGATCAAATATATGCAACATATCGCACAGACCTGTGCTACCCAGGCAATTTAGAGCCTCATCTCAGAAAGCTCTTGCAATTCAAAAGAGCAGATGGATGAACTCACCAGAAGCCATAACAAAGGTTCAGCCAGGGACCAGAGAGAAGGCACAGCAGCGTTTGCCTTGCAAGCAACCGACCCAGGACCTAAGATGGTTGGTTCGAATCCCGGCATCCCATATGGTCCCCTGTGCCTGCCAGGAGTTATTTCTGAGCAGATAGCCAGGAGTAACCCCTGAGCACCACCAGGTGTGGCCCCAAAACTAAAAAAAAAAAAAAAAAAAGAAGGTTCAGCCAGAACAGAGCAAAACATGAAGTCTTGCCATACATGGAATGCAGATTAGCATTGTATAGGGTGTTATATGTATTAGATGGAAGGATAGATGGTAGGAAGTTGGATAAATGGATGGTTGTTGAACTGGATAGGGAGACAAGCAGATGAATGGGATGAGTGTGTGTATGTATGTGAAAGAATAAACAAATGGTTGGATAGACAAAAATGTATGGATGGGACTCAAGCAATAGCATAGTGTATAGGGCATTTGCCTCATATGCTGCTGACCTGGGTTTGATACCAGCATCCCATATGGTCTTCAGAACCTGCCAGGAGTAATTTCTGAGGACAAAACCAGGAGTAATCCCTGAGCACTACCAGGTGTGGCTCAGAAACAAAAACAAATATTGTGGACAGAGGGAAAAACATATGAAAATAAAATATTTTTATATCTATATTTATATAAGGATGTGTGAATAATGGATAGAGACCTATAGATGACTGTAATTCTGGAAATTGCAAGATAATTTAGATTTAAAAATGCCATCTTTTAAAACAGATTAAACAAACCAGAATGGGGGCCCGGGAGATAGCATGGAGGTAAGGTGTTTGCCTTTCATGCAAAATGTCATCGGTTCAAATCCCGGTGCTCCATATGGTCCCCTGTGCCTGCCAGGAGCAATTTCTGAGCATGGGGCCAGGAGTAACCCCTGAGCACTGCCCGGTGTGACCCAAAAACCAAAAACCCAAAAAAAAAACAGAATGAAAAAAAATAACAGAATGAAATTGAGAACAATCCTTCCTGATTAGGTATTATTGATAGGCCTCCTCAATAAAGATATGAGTGACCAAGATAGAGATAGATGTATAAGTAAATATAACTGGATATAGGTATATGCCTGTATTTTTATGTTCTCTTTGTAAATTACTTTCTGTCTCAGTGCATCAACCTGTTTTGAATTCATATTTTCTATATATCCTAATTTTTCTTGCTTGCTCTGTGTTTCTGTTCTTTTTATTTGTTTGTTTTGCTTATGTGCCACAACAGGCAGTGCTCAGGACTTACTTCTAGCCTTGTGCTCAAGGGTCACTCCCAACTCAGGTATTAAACTCAGATTGGCTGCATGCAGGACAAACGCTCTACCCACAGCTCTATCACCCCAGTTCCTGTCTTTATTTTTCTTTTTTAATAATTTTGTGGTGCATGCCTACATTATTCATGTTATTTTCAAAGGTATTCTGCAACTATAGATTCACTATTCACTCTAAAATGGAATGAGTTCACACAGGGATCCAGCTTTCCATTGCCTTTGTGAGTTGGCAGGTAATTCAACGGGAATGGGAAATGAACGCTCATGGGGATTGTGGGGAGAATACAGGGAACTCACATACTCACAGCTCAGCAGAGCAGCAGCAGCAGAAGCAAACCCACTGTGGCTGGTGATATTCTTGGAGTATGAAGAAGAGCTAGACAGAAGAGTACTACCATAATTATTCATTTGAAAGAGATAGAACAAAAGTTAAGGCGCTTGCTTGCACAGACCTGACCTGGTTCTATCTCTAGCACTTCATAGAGAGGCCTCTGCACGATCCTTGAGCACAGAGGCAGGAGTAAGCCCTGGAGTTCTCAATAAATAAATCAATTAACTAAAGGTGCTTGAGATTAATTTTCAAAAATTGTCTTTTTATAATATTATTTTATTTAAACGCCATGATCACAAGCATAATTGTAGCTGGGTTTCAGTCATAAAAGAACACCCCTTTCGGGGCCCGCGAGATAGCATGGAGGTAAGGCGTTTGCCTTTCATGCAAGAAGTCATCGGTTCGAATTCCGGTGCTCCATATGGTCCCCCGTGCCTGCCAGGAGCAATTTCTGAGCATGGAGCCAGGAGTAACCCCTGAGCACTGCCGGGTGTGACCCAAAAAA
>PVKC010015870.1:0-21180 GCA_004027635.1 Crocidura indochinensis
TCCCAGACATGTGCACTGTGGGCCCAGGATGAGTTGGCTACTAAGCAGGACAGGCCACAGCAGCTAAAATACCATACAGGCTGGATAAATGTCCTCAGTGGGCCACATGTAATCCACGGGTCAATAGTTTGAGGACCCCCAGCTTAGAAGTTACTCTGGACCTGGTCCTGGCATTGTTTGAGGGACCATGAAGTATCATGGATTGAACTCAGACTTCCTCAGTGTGCTCAATCATTGCTCTATCTCTCTGGTCCTATGATTTTTATTTCTACCCAGCTTCATTTGGATGGAATTCATCCACATTGAAGTACATTCTTTGAACAGATTCATTCTCTTTTTTGTAGTATGGGAATTGTCCCATGAACTAAATCCAATTGAGCTCCTGTTATTGTAGTCATAGAAACATCTGTATACTTATCCTTTAAGGGTTGTGTAGAACTGCTTTCTTGCCACAATGGAGAAGCTAGGATAGAACACTAAGCCTATTTGGGCCGGAACAGCATACAGGGGTAAGGCGTTTGCCTTGCACACACCTGACCTTAAAGGAACCGCAGTTTGATCCCCGGGCATCCTATATGGTCCCCCAACCCAGGAGTTATTTCTAAGCACATAGCCAGGTGTAACTCCTGAGCATTACCAGGTATGGCCCGAAATCAAAAAAAAAAAAATCACTGGGCTGGTAAATGTACACTATTTTCTATCTATCCCAATATTGAAGAGGCTTGTAGCCCCTGCAGTAGAGTATTCCATTTGCTCCTCAATCCATTTATTTATCCTTCTGTTGATCAATATTTAGCAAACAATGTAAACACTACTTGATAATTCGGTTACAAACTGCACTCTTGACTTTCTTGCATGTGTTTTTTTGAAACTGAGAGCTTCTCTAGGTTGCATGTTCAAGGATGAACAGCTAGGGCAGGGGTGGCGAACAAGGTCGACACAAAGAGCCAAAATTTTAAACTGTGAGAGTCAGAGAGCCATACCACGCAGTGACCTGCCAAAACAGACAAACACTCACACAAAAGCATATAATTTTAGCACTAATATATGAAACATACATTGCATTTTGTCATTTTGAGTGAGGGTAAAAAGCCTGTAGTGATGTTGAGGGTGTGCTGCATCCTCCACACTAAGAACTAATGGCAAGATGTGACACCACATGTGCCACCTGGGTCCCCCCACTCGCTGGCCCGTGCAGGTGTTTCCAAGGGATGGGAGACAGGAGGACACAGCCTGGGGGTGGGACTGCGTGCTCGGAGATCTCTCCTCAGAAGCAGCAGGACAAAATCCAAATTTGGCAAAGAGCCACAATATACAAAATGATGATAAGAGGCAAAGAGCTGCATTCACTTTGGCCGGGAGCCCCATGTGGCTCAAGAGCCACGTGTTCGCCACCCCTGAGCTAGGGCTTATGATTTAATCATGTTCAACTTTTCTGAAAGCTTTAAATTCTTTCTCCTAATTAATATCACTTACTTATACTCCCAAGAGTACTATCAAATCATTCTGTGGTATCAAATTCTCAACCATATTTAGTAATGTGGCCCATTTTGATTATGAAACAGTACCTTATTACAGTTTTCACTTGCATTTTCCTGGTGACTATTGAGATTGGGCCATATTTACTTATTAGCCATTTTCCTCCCAAACTTGTTCTTTTTTTTTCCAGGTTTTTCATTTGTTCAATTTCCTATTGCATGTGTCATCTTCTAGTTCAGTGGTCCTCAAACTACGGCCCATAGGCCACATATTGCATTTGTTCCCATTTTGTTTCTTCACATCAAAATAAGATGTATACAGTGTGCATAGGAATTTGTTCATAATTTTTGTTTTTACTATAGTCTGGCCCTCCAATACTCTGAGGGACAGTGAACTGGGCCCCTGTCTAAAAAGTTTGAGGACCCCTGTTAGTTGATATGATCTTTGACAATTCTTTCTATATTTCAAATATAATCATCCCTTTCCCGAAATATGATTATAAATATTTCTCTCCAGGCAGAGATACCCTTTGAATGATATCTTTTGATTACAGAGGCAAACAATTATTGGTGAAAATTATTGATTTATGGCAATAAAATAATGTCTCAGCAATTCTTTGTTTCTTTGATTTTGAACTATGTTCTTGAGAAACACTGTTATGAGGTTCATGTGGTGCCTGGATCAAACCTGGGCTCCCACATGTGCATTAACCCTTTGAGTAATCTCTCTGCCCATTCAGTGACCCTCTGGACTCAGGTTAGTTCCAATAATAATTGTTTTCATACATTTAATTGTATGTAAATGAAATGATCTTATTGTGGCCTGTTAGTGGAGCATCAGCTTGCCTGGAGTGATTTCTGAGTGTAGAGCCAGGAGTAACCCCTGAGCACCACTGGGTATGGCCCAAATACCAAAAACAAGCAAACAAAAAAAGAACGTACATGGCTGGCCTAGGACAGACCCAGGTTCAATCCCCCGTAGTCCCATATGGTCCCCCAAGCCAGGAGCAATTTCTGAGCGCATAGCCAGGAGTAACCCCTGAGTGTCACTAGGTGTGGTCCAAAAACCAAAACGAAAAGGTTTTAAAAAAAAAGAATGCATTTTTAAACAAAAATGAAAATCAATCCAAATCTGTGCAACCTGAGTTACACTGAAATCATAAATCTCTGCTTCAGGTTGTTAATTGGTTGATTTCCTTAAGAATTAGTAATTCATTGGTCTGTTATATCATCTCAGTCACTAGGATGTATTTATAGGGGTGTGTCTGGCTTCTTTCTTTAGTGATGCTCTTGGATTTATCTTGTACCTCCTAAAGTCCTACATCTTCTATATTATTACAACTTTACAATTAGTCTTGGTACTCAACCAAGTGAAAGTGGACTCGATTCTTCTCCAAAAATGCCCTGGTTGTTCTTTGAACTTTGTTCAATGACAACTAATTTAGAATAAGCTCCTGAAGATCCATAAATACTTTGTTGGAATTTTTATTACAATTGCAATTAACTGACTAATGTATAAAAAGCCAACATCTTTCCAATAGGGACTACATATCCGTGAACATGATATGACTATTTAGGTTTTTCTTTCATTATTGTAAGTTTCTTTGCAGAAGTCATGTAAAGCTTTCATTATGTCTATTCTAAGCATGTTGCTTTTGTGCTGTCATTGTAAATAAGGTTTTAAATGAATTTTTGTGATGTAAAGAAAAAGTGATTTCATATATTGATCTCATAGTTAAAAAACTAAATAAACTATTATAAATTCTAATTATGATTTTTGAAATATCTAGAATTTTCTTTGTTCATAAAAATGGTGGTTTTGTTTATCCTTTCTAACCTTTGAAGTTCTGATTTAAATTCTCTTATGCTGACTAAATTTTACAATACAATATTGAAAAGAAAAATTAAGACTAGAGGTCATTGTCTCCTCAATTTTGAAAGATATATATATTTCCCCAAACATGTGGAGAGTGATCAAATTTTAACATATAAACTTTGCAGTTTAAAAATATCCTCCACCATGTGATGTGGAAAGACATTGTAAAGAGGTGTGAAATCATACCCCTAAAAAAATACTATCTTTTAAACCAACATCATCTCAATCAAATAATAATAATAAGTAGGGGCTGACGAGATAGCACAGCAGTAAGGCATTTGCCTTGCATGTGGCCAACACAGGACAGACCCCAGTTCAAATCCTGGCATCCCATATGGTACCCTGAGCCTGCCAGGAGCAACTTCTGAGTGCAGAGCAGGAGTAAATCCTAAGCAATGCTGGGTGGTGGCCCCAAAACAAAACAAACAAATAATAATAATTAATAATAATAATAATAGTAGTAGTAAGTTTCCTACCTCCTGGCTGTATAAATACAGAAGGAAGCATGTCTCTATATCCCAACTTTCCAAATTTGTATATTTTTTCCAAAATAATTATTAATAATGCCCTTTTATCTTCATAAGGGTTTTAGTTAAAACAATAAACAATATACACCTTCTCAAAAAGAAGGTGATACTAAACAGCCATTTGTCTATGAAAGAGGGACTTTCAGATTCCAGAATGTTCTCTACTCAATTCAAGTTACAAAGCAAGAGCTACTTGCTCCTTCCCTCTGAAAATTCATGAGAAGTGCTCCAGAAAGAGTAGCAATATTGCCCCATTTGCCATCAAAGAAGCAAAAGACACACACAAAGTGAAGTAATTATCTTATCAAAACCAGCAGTTTTTGTAATCTGAGAATGAAACTGACAACAACCTGGCCTGCCACATGCTTTATTTTGTCACTTACATACCCAATATAAATGCAAAAGTGGGAAAAACAGGGGCGAGATTGAATGGCAATGGATCTATTCTGATGCTGTGCATCAACCATTTATTGAAGATATAAATTATAGCCCTGTCACCATCACCCTTACAATTTGCAAATAAATGTTGTCATCTAATTGTACAAGACTTGGAGATTGTTTAACAAATTTCTCCAAGGCAAGACTCCGCAACAGCTTGGATTCCCCGGACACTCAGATTCTATCTCTCTACTTTGGCTGTCTCGCTACTCGTGGGGTTTTTTTATTTTTTTGTTTTGTTTTGTTTTGTTTTGCATGACAGGCACTGTTATCCCATCTTTTCAACCTTTCTGTGAGATAAAGCTACAAAGATCTGATGTGTTTCTTGTCTGGTTCCATTAAAGAGGCATTAGGATGAGAGATTGACTCTGAAAAAAGTATTGAGGGGAAATTTTTTTCTTGATGCAAGAGAAACCACCTAGATGAATGGTCAAGGATGGGGGCTGCTGAAGCAAAAACCAAACAAGCAAACAAACAAAAAAAATCTTTTCCCCCTCTTGATTGATGCCAGCAGCAGCAGCAACAACAACAACAACAACAACAACTAAAGGATGCAACAGAAGCAAAGGCTTAAACTGGTAAAGCAGCCTGGAGTGCCCTATAGATACTCTCATGTGCTTTGGACTTTTAGTGATGGAACAGCCAGGTTGAAGCTGCTGCAGCATTGCTTAGACCCAGCCAACAATAATTACCAAGCACTGCCTTCCTCTGTTTTTTTATCAAAAGCAAATAAGTACTTAAATGCTAGCTATTTGTGGGAACAAGAAAATACCTTAAGAGGAATGTAAACATTAGCCAAGAAAGGGAAGAAAATGATTTAAGACTACACTTTCCCGGTATGCTCACCCCTGGGACTCAGAGTGTAACCTGTATAACCTGTATACCTGTATACCTTACACTTATCCCTCCAAGGAAGGGAAAGAACCTGGGTATTTATACCACTGTCTCTTCCAGTACCGTTCATTTTCTAATTTCTTATCTTCTGTTCAATGGGCAAAGTCAGCTTATGCGACCTAAGACAATTGGAAACAGGCCAAAGCCTTCCAATCAAATGGCAAAGAGTGAGAGAGAGGGACAGAGCACCAGGGCTGCAGCAGCTCCTCTGGCCAGGTCTCCAAATCTAGGCTGTACCCATGGCCACAGATATCCACAAGTGAAACACAGTTTGATCATGGAAACTACAGGAGGCAATCAATACACTGTATCTCCTTGCAACTCTCCTCTCAATTTATAGATTAGGGGGCCTCACAAACCTCATCAGGAGTCACCTGTATGTTTTTTGAGTCTTTTCCCTCTGCCCAAGTGTCTTCATCCCAATACCTTCTTCTCTCAATCCTTATCCACCTGATCTGATCATGGCAGGGATGAATGATACTCTTACTGGGGTGACCCTGTGTTCTAGACCCTGGGTTAAGGAACTCAGTGTTATTATCTTGTTTAAAACTCCAAAAACAATCCAGACCTCATTCTCATTCTTCAATTACAACTCCTGCCTTATTCCACTGGCATTCTTAGAAAGCACCATGACCTGAGCACACGTGACCTGAGCACACCTGGCCACAGAGCAATCTTTTCCCTAAACAAACCCACAAGCCATGTCCAGTCTGCTCTGTACTCCTTAAACTCCTGCTCTAACATGGCCTTCAGGCCCCCAAAGACCCCTTCTGCTCCATCCCACATTTGAACTTCATTTCCCAAAGGTGAAATACACTTCACTCCCTTCTCCATTAAGGCCTCCAAGACAAGGCAGGGATAAGATGGCGATTTCCACAATCTTTTTATCTGCTTGAGACAAAAGTCAGATTTTGCCTCTCTCTCTTCTTCATCTTCCTAGTTGGGCAGCTTAAACACATCCTGAATCCGTAGTTCTTGAATTTCAGAAACATGACTCTCTTCTGGGGGGATGCATGCATGCCCCAATCTCTAATGATGTGTTTCCATGGTGTTTTCTAGAATCAGTGCCCTGATAGAGAACTGGTGTGTATGGTGGGACGTTAGACTCTGTGGCAAGGTAACAGGAGACAAGATGGAAATGGCAGACATATTTGGCTGTCCCCTTACATCAAAGAAGTTCTGCTTCAGAGTCTGGGAAATGCAGGCCACGAAGGGTCAATGACAACAAAAGGAAAAGATAATCACTCTTTAGTGGAGATAAAAGCAGCAGCAAAGGAGGGTTGCGCCGCTTATCTTGTGTTCTGGAAAAAACCAACCACAGACCACCAACTCAGAGACTTCAAAAGACCCCTGGCTCAGCTCCCCAGCCTCTCCCCGCGAGGTTCCTGCAGCGAGAACATCATAATCCATCTCCTCATTTTCTCCTGCACTTTTGAAGTCAAAGTGTGGTCTGGTTAATTAGATGTTAGTGGGGACCCAGGGGTGCTGGAATCCAAACTCAATACATTTCATTTCTGAAAGACAAAGAGGTCAAGTGCATATTAAATGTGAGTGCTCCCAGCGCTCTGCTGGGGCATTTATTCAGCCGGGCACCTCACAGTTTTGGCCAAGAGGAGGGAAGGCAGTTTCTGGAGGCTGGCTGGGTGCGGAGGCAGGCCTGGAAGCATGCCCACCTCATATTGTGAAAGAAGTGGGGGGAGTCATTCCAATGTTTTTAACATAAATAGCTCTGTCCCGCAGTCAGATTTTAAAATTTCTGCCAATGTTCTGCTCCTTTCATGGGACTGGCCTAGCAAACAGCTTGGCCTTCCCTTTAGCCTCCTGCTGCAATCAGGCCCACCAGCTTGGCCTTCTCAGTTGGGGAAGGCCAGGATGTGCAGAGCCCACCCAAGCGATCTGGACACTACCTCACTCTACACTCAGCTGCTTCCTGAGTTATCTCCAAGCTACAGTCAGAGGACTGGACAGGGTGAGAGGAACCTTCTGTGTTCCCATCATTTCCCCCACTTCCTTGACTTGAACAGCAAGAGAACAAGCATATATCCTCCCCCACTCCCGCCCCCCCAGCTCTGACTGCTGGCCTCCTTAGCTTTTGGAAAATCATTTGACAGTCCCAACTGACTTCCACCTGGCCAGCATTCACATGGCTAGAACCTTGTTGCTGGCATTAGCATGTGTTGTAGAATAGGAGTCAAACAGCCAAATGCCAATACTGGCCCCTCCATTTCCCAATTCTGGATCTCTCCCCTAGGACACCCCCTCCTCTGCCTCATCTCTCTTCCCATGTGACCCCAGACTCTTGTTTTCTCCAAGATTCTGATCAGCCAGCAGCCAGACTTGCCAAAGACAAGAGAAGTGAATTTCTCTGCGGTTCTACCTCAGGTATGAATTGTAATCAAACTCTCCGAGTTCAAGGCTGAATTCTGAAGGGTGCACTTTGCAATCTTCCTGTTGTTTTGTTTTGTTTGTTTTCCTCTTCCTTTTCGTGTATTTTGATCAGGGAATGAAGGTGTTAGTCACGCATGAGGGCTCAGCATTTAGAAAATTACCGATGCAGCAATTTAATTACATTTGGAGGCCACTAAGTAGGACTATATCCCTTTATTTAGACAGCTCGAATCTTCTTAGTCATGATTTGGGAATGTGAGAATCTAAGTGCTGCTGCGTTAGCTTGAATGCATAGCCAACCACCCCCAGCAGTGTCTCTAAGCAAAAGCAATGTCATGTTGAGACATTCTAGTCTGGACGGTTGAAAACCCACTATTTCAGATTTTTCTCATCTGGCGAAATCTGCCCTTGCCAGCTGCATGGCTGGGTGGGTGGCCAAAGGTTCTAATTGCGTGTCTTCAGCTCTATTTCTGCCGCATAGAGTCACTGCATTGAAATTGTTCCCCATCTTTGCACCCCAGGTTTTCTGAAGAAATATTCTGAGCTCTGCCCCTTTGTTTTATTTTTACTTTTCTATTTTATAGTTATTGTAAAAATAATTCTCATGAGCCTACAGATCTGGGTCCAAGGCTTGCATTTACCACCATCTTCAAGAGTCAGAAAGCAGGCCAGACAGTAAATACAAGGGGTTAAGGCACCTGCTTTGCACATGGCTAACCCCAACTGAGTACCAGGGATCTTTTGAAGCCCAGAGCACTCAGGAATCCTTGAGCCAGGCATTATGTGCCCCCACTAAAATAATAAATATGTTAAGTAAAATAAAAATAGACCAAGGGCATGGAAGCTTTAAGCGCTCTTCCTAGGTTAATTGCCTAAGATTCTTTCTCGCTTTGTTTTTTGTTTTTGTTTTTGGGTCACACCCAGTAGTGTTCAGGGGTTATTCCTGGCTCTGCTCTCAAAAATAGTTCCTGGCAGACTCAGGGGATCGATCATATGGGATGCCAGAGATCAAACCTGAGTCTGTCCTGGGTCAGCTGCGTTCCAGGCAAATACTTTACCACTGTGCTTCACTCTGGCCCCTACCTAAAATTCTTAATGAAGGAAGAAATCATTGCCAATGACTCCATCAGTGATCTTCACTTGTCTGCATTTTTGCTTCTCAAAATATTTTTTCTGGGGCCAGAGTGAGAGTACAGTGGGTAAAGCACTTGCCTTGCACATACTAACTCATGTTCAATCCTCACCACCAGAGTTTGGTCCCTAGCCTTACACAAGAGTGACCCCTGAAAACAGAGCCACGAGTAAGTCCTGAGCACTCTAGAGTTTAACTCAAAAAAAAAATTTTATCAAGAGCAGGAGAGAGGCCCGGGAGATAGCATGGAGGTAAGGCATTTACCTTTCACGCAAAAGGTCATCAGTTCGAATCCTGGTGCCCCATATGGTCCCCCGTGCCTGCCAGGAGCAATTTCTGAGCATGGAGCCAGGAGTAACCCCTGAGCACTGCCGGGTGTGACCCAAAAACCAAAAAAAAAAAAAAAAAAGAGCTGGAGAGCTGGTATATAGGTATGAGCGCTTGCCTTGCTCTCAGCCAAATCCAGTTCGATCCTCAGTACCACATATAGATCCTTGAGCATCACTAGGAATAAACCCTGCTGGGTGTAATCCCAAAACAAAATAATCAAAAGCTTGCTCAAAGGCTTATCCTGTATCTGAGAAGGAAAAAAAGGTAAACAGATTTCAAGAAGTTTTCTGATCAAAGAAAGTCATTGTTCACCTGTAAAGAACAAGCTTAAAGAGTTCCCCAGACCATCTGAAGAATTCTCCTGACACAAACAGGAAGTGACTCTGAGCCCAGATCTGCCTTTCCAGATTCTGGGACGGCCCCTTTCTACTCACCTACTACAGACACCCTTCTCTTTTATGTGTGTGTGTGTGTGTGTGTGTGTGTGTGTGTGTGTGTGTGTGCTTTGTTTTGGGGTCACACCCCAGCAGCACTCAGGGGTTACTCCTGGCTCTGCACTCAAAAATCATTCCTGGCAGGCTTGGGGGACCATATGGGATGCCAGGATTTGAATCACTGTCTGTCCTGGATCGGCTGCCTGCAAGGCAAAGGCCCTACTGCTGTGCTACCTCTTCGACCCCTGACACCCTTTTCTTAGTCTGAGAGATAGTAGAGATCTTACTGGAGCCAGAAAAGACTGGTATTTTCACCTTCTTTCCCAGAAGCTTTGACTTAATGTATTTGGTTCCTAGACGCAGCTGGGAGAGTTCCATTCACTGCACTGACTGCTGGCCTCTGGCCCAACTCCCAGGAATAAGTGACAGCATTTGCCTTTCCTGGGTCAGTGGCCAGGACTATGTGGCTGTTTGCAGAAACCAGTGGCAGAGGCTATCATACCACTGCATCAGACCCTTGTGCTCTCACCATGAGCTCCCTTCTTTGCCTTAACATCTGCAACCTCATCTATCATGATCTGAATTTTTTTTTTGGCTTTTTAGGCCACATCCAGCAGCGATCAGGGGTTACCCCTGGCTCTAAATTCAGAAATTGCTCCTGGCAGGTTCAGGGGACCATATGGGATGCTAGGATTCAAACCACCATCCTTCTGCATGAAAGGCAAATGCTCTACCTCCATGCTATCTCTTCGGCCCCCATAATCTGGATTTTTGAAGAAGGGGAGGTAGGTAATTTTTTCATCAAGGGAGACTGTATGATAACTGGGGTGTAGGAATCAGACTTCAACACCTCCCCCCCACACACACACTCACAACCACCATTTGCTCATTGGAGTCACTCTAACAGAGTTAGCAATTTGCTAACTCTTGAAACTTGCTCTCTCCTTAGCCTCACATTTCCTGCAGAATCTGGAGGACAAGACTAGATAATGAGGCTGGAAACTGAGCAAAGGGTAGTGGATCACTACTTCTCTTCTCTTTCCTTTCCTCACTCACATACCAGCCTCTGAATTTCTATGGCCAGGAAAAGGGAAAGCAAAGAGAGGAGGGGAAAGAAAGTAATATGTCTTAGAGCTCCTCAAACCAAAGAGTTCTATTGCATTTGTTTGATCCATTCAATGACCCAATACAGTACATTTAAGGATTAGGGACTATTTTGTGATGACTATTGAAAAAAATTATGGGAGCCGGGAGGTGGCGCAGGAAGTAAGGTGCCTGCTGCCTTGCCTAGGACGGACCACGGTTCGATCCCCCGGTTCCCATATGGTCCCCCGTGCCTGCCAGGAGCGACTTCTGAGTGCATAGCCAGGAGTAACCCCTGAGTGTCACTGGGTGTGGCCCCCCCCCCAAAAAAAAAACAAAAAAAAAAGAAAAAGAAAAGAAAAAAATTATTTTATGAAGTTGCTCTTCACAAAGAGGGCTGGAGATAGCTCAGAAGACGGGAGCACATAGTTTTCATAGTGTTTGCCCCAAGTTAAAGCCTGGTACTACATGATCCCCCAAACACCTGTCTTACCACCAGTATGGCTAGCATCATTAGCCTGAGAAGTACCACATTTCTGGGTTGAGCATTGAGCTACCAGTCTGTTGGTCAAGAATACTGTGAGTGTCCCTAGCCCCTGGAGGTTCACAAAAAACTTACTAGAGGTCTTATGCAAACTCAGCAAAATTATCAGAAAACAAACTGGCACCACTAAGAAACTGTTTCAAGTACATGAAATACCAGTTTGCAGATACTCCATGTCAGGAAACACTGGGGTATGGTCCATGTCAGAGGGAAACAAAGGATGTAAGCTACATGTTATATTGACTTTGAGTCTGAATTTGGAGTCCAGACAACATAGGAACATGCAAAAATAGACCACTATGATCTCAGTTGGCTGAGTGACCCCTGACAGTGCCAAGGGATCATATGTAGTTCCAGAGGTTTGAATAAAGGTCTACTACATTGAAGTCAAATGCCTTACTATGTACCTGTACTATGTCTCCAGCTCATAAAGATTTGAGACCTCATATTTTGTTTTCATTTCTAGTTTTGGGAGCCACACCAGGCAGTGCTCATAGGTTACCTGGCTCTGCTTGGGGATCACTCTTGGCCATGCTCCGGGGACTATATATGGTGCTAGGGATAAACAAGTACTTGCAAGGCAAGTACTTTATGCCCTCTACTACCTTTATGGCCCTGATAAACTGATGAAAAAATTACAGCAATATGTTGTAGGAAAATATCACATGTAAAAGAAAATTACAAAAACAGTAGGGTAAACTATGGCAGATGAACATCAACTACTATAATTCTTTTTCTTCTTTTTTTTTAATATAAAACCTTAATTTAAGCACCATTGTTACCAGCATGATTGTAATTGTATTTCAGTCATAAACAGAACACCCCCCTTCACCAGTGCAACTTCCCACCACCAATGCCCCCCCTTACTCCTTCCCCACCTCTACGTGTATTCAACACA
Organism: Crocidura indochinensis; assembly: GCA_004027635.1. Lineage (NCBI taxonomy): Eukaryota > Metazoa > Chordata > Mammalia > Eulipotyphla > Soricidae > Crocidura > Crocidura indochinensis. The sequence continues at coordinate 12,023 of PVKC010015870.1, forward strand.
GGCATTCTACTCTCACTCATTAAGATGTCATGATAGTTGTTAGTGTAGTTTTTTTCCCTAACTGTACTCAACACTTTTTGTGGTGAACTTCATATTGTAAACTGGTCATTCTGGCCCTCATCTCTATTGTCTCTAGATATTATTACAACAATGTCCTTAATTTTTCTTAAAATGCATAGATGAGTGAGATTATTCTGTGTCTATCTCTCTCCCTCTGATTTATTTCACTCAGCATAATAGTTACCATGGGGAGAAGAAATGAACAGACACTTCCTCAAAGAAGATATACAAATGACCAAAAGACACATGAAAAAATGTTCCACAACACTATCACTAATCATCAGGGAGATTCAAATCAAAACAATGATGAGGTACCATCTCACACCACAGAGACTGGCACACATCACAAAGAACAGGAACAATCAGTGGTAGTGGGGATGTGGAGAGAAAGGAACTCTTATTCACTGCTGGTGGGAATGCCATCTATTTCAGCCATTACAGAAAAAAATATGGAGATTCCTCAAAAAACTGAAAATTGAGCTCCTATATGATCCAGCTATACCACTCCTAGGGATATACCTTAGGAACACAAAAATACAATTTAAAAATTGAAGCACAATTTACAATAGCCAGACTCTGGAAACAACCAAGATGACCTTCAACAGATGAATGGCTAAAGAAACTGTGACACATATACACAATGGAATATTATGCAGTCATCAGATGAAGTCATAAAATTTTCCTGTAAGTGGAACTATAATTCTTGAGTAAATTATGTAATTTAACAAAAATGTAAATTAAGAAATGCAAGACAGGGGCCAGTGTGGTGGCACTAGAGGTAAGGTGCCTGCCTTGCCTGCATTAGCCTATGACGGACCTAGGTTCGATCCCCCGGTGTCCCGTATGGTCCCCCAAGCCAGGCGCGATTTCTGAGCTCATAGCCAGGAGTAACCCCTGAGCATCACCGGGTGTGGCCCAAAAACAAACAAAAAAAATGCAAGACAAAGTGTGAGTAGAAATATCTTTGTAAATCAATACCCAAAATTTGAACACTAATGTAACCTTACCACCTAATATATAATTGAAAATATATTTTAAATATAGATGTTTATGTTATTACTAGAGCATTTCAAAAAATATCTATTTTACTTATTCCACCCCGCCCCCAAAATTCCCACACAGAGGCTGGAAAGATAGCACAATGGTAGGTCATTTGCCTTACACATGGCAACCTGGGGTGGACTCAGATTCAATTCCCGGCATCCCATATGGATGTGGTCCCCTTAGCCTGCCAGGAGCAATTTCTTTTTTTTTTTTTTTTTTTTTTTTTTTGGTTTTTGGGTCACACCCGGCAGCGCTCAGGGGTTACTCCTGGCTCCATGCTCAGAAATCGCTCCTGGCAGGCACGGGGGACCATATAGGGCACCGGGATTCGAACCGACGACCATTTGCATGAAAGGCAAAGGCTTTACCTCCATGCTATCTCCCGGGCCCCCAGGAGCAATTTCTGAGCACAGAGCCAGGAATAATCCCTGAACCTCTGGGTGTGGCTCAAAAACAAAAAAGCAAATTTGCCATGACCCCAAAATAAGGTAAGAAAGAAGATAAAAGAAGGCAAATAAAACTAAATAGGAACTAAATACTAAATACAACAATGCAGATTATTATGTTAAATATAAAATCCAGTACATGTTAGAATAGACTTTTATTTATTAATTTTGGGGCCACTCAGGAGCAGCACTCAGGAGTTACTCCTGGGTCTTTACTTAGTAATCTTTCCTAGCAGTCTCCGGAAACATATAGGATGCCCAGAATCAAACCTGGACCTGTCCCGGGTTGGTTGAATGCAAGGCAATTGCCCTATTGCTGTGCTATTGCTTTGGAAGATCAGACTTTTAAAGATAAAATCCAATTATATAGTATATATGAATCACCTTAAATATAAGGAAATGTAAGATGGTAAAAAATATGACATGCAACAAATATGCTAATATCAGAAATAAAAGACCATGACTAACTATAGTACAAACATTAAAAGGATAACAAGATAATGTTCTAAACAATTTCCACCACTCTGATAATTTGATGAAATTGACAAGTTCCTTGAAAAGTACAAATTTTTAAAATAAGCACAAAGAAACAGAAAACAAAATTATAACTATTACAAAAATTGGATTTACTATCAAAAACCTTACCACAAATAAAACTCCAGGCCCAGAGTAATTCAGTGTTAGATTCTAAGAAACATTCAAGAAAAAAATAATGTAAATTCAACATAAACTCTTCCAGAAAATAAGAGAAGAAAGCACTTTCAAATTCTTTGAGACAAGCATGACTGTGCTACCAAAACCCTGCCAAAGGGAATCACAGGGAAAGAAAATCAAAGCCCAATAGCCTCATGAATATAGATATGGAAATTATTAACAAAATGTTAACAAATTAAATAAATACATATTCAATATACACATCTATGGATATTCATATAGAGAGAATGATAGACTCACAGACACATATTGTTACCAAATAGGGGTTTGTTGCAGGATTCCAAAACTGGTTTTCCACTCAACTATCATCAATATAATAAATCAAGATGAAACAGTATGTGAGTATAGTAAAAGCTGCAAAAAAATATGTATGACAAAGCCAACACTATTCATGAAAACAAAACTCACCAACATAACATATGTAAACTGGCCTCCACCTGATAAAGGATATTAATCTAAAGCTTAGAGCTAATGTCATCTTTAATGACAAAAGACTGAATATATTCTTCCAAATACGAAGAACAAGATGAGTCTGCCTACATTAGCAGCTCAATATTTATCTATAGATATTATAACCAGTGCTGATATAAAAGAAAGCAAGGGAAAGAAGTCAAAAGTCCATGGATTAGAAAGAAGAAGAAAAAAAAAGAAAACTATTTGCAGGTAACACACTCAGATGATTAAAGATATATTCAATGTACAATATGTGTGAAATACAGGTAACATCTGAAAATACTATGAAGCTAACAAAAAATCACGAAGGAAGCTACAAAAAAAAAAATAGAACTACAAAGTGAGGTTAACAAGGTTTCATTCCCAAACTCAAACTACTGGGCATTAAACTATTGAAACTGACTGTTTTCACAATAGTACTGTTCACAATAGTATAAAAATAGGCACTTTGTGATAAAATTAATGTAATATATACAAGATACTTCAACCAAGATTTCTGTACATGAAATTTAAGACCTAAACAAAGATATAATATATATCAGTCTCCTGGAATGCAAAATTCAGTATTTTAAAAAATGGTCATTCTTCCCAAATTGATCTATATTGTAACTGTCCACTACAGAAACCACTAATCAGATGAGAACTTCAGTCATGCCAGCTTGATTTAGATAAGCTAAGTATAAAATGAACACAATATTTCAAGGAAAGTACAAAAATGAATGCCAAAATAGCTCATTAAGAAGTTTAATACTTATTATGCAATGGAAAGACAATAACGTATCAGTTGAATATATTGGGTTAGATAACTTTTATCATTAAAATTAATTTAAGCTTGTTTCTTTTTACTTTTAAAGTTATTATTGGAAAATTTTATTATATTTGTGTGAATATTTTATTATATTTCTAGTGAATATTAATGACCCATGCATTCAGTTCACATGGCAAGAAATTTGTGGAAATTAGGAAGTTAATTCTAAACTCCATATAGACGCTCAAAAGGCACAGAATTAAACCATTTTGGAAAAAGAAAATATTTAAAGGGTTGACACTACCTGATTTCAAAACTTATTCTAAAGCTACAGTAATCAAGAATGTGTGATATTGGAGCCAGAGAAATAGCATAAGGGGTAGGTACGTACTTTGCATAAGGCTTGACCTTGTTCAATACTCAGTACTGCACTCTTCTCCATCTCACTTCAACATCACCAAGTGTATCCTGAGAACCCAGACTACAACTGAGTGTGACCCTGGAGGTCCCTAAGCAATGCCAGGGTTAACCAGTTAATCCCTAGCACTATATCATCAGGATCCTCAATGGAAGGATGAGGATATAGACTGACTGAGAATTCTGATTAAGAATCACTGAGAGGGGGCCCTAGGATTCCTAAACACAAGTAAATGGACTCAACCACATGCTTTGCATGAAAAAGGCTTAGGTTCTAACTCTGCCTCTGCGTGGTTTGTTCAAGCAACTCTGAGCACTGAGCCAGATATATATAGCCCTCTGGGCACTGCTAGCATGCCCCCAAAAAAGTAACTGGAAAGAGGGGAATGGGTCATAATAAGGTCACAAAAAGTACCCAGGGCTGAAGAGATAGCCTGGAGGTTAGGCGTTTGCCTTGCATGCAGAAGGATGGTGGTTCAAGTCCTGACATCCCATAGGGTCCCTCAAGCCTGCCAGGAGTGATTTCTGAGCATAGAGCCAGGAGGAACCCCTGAGCTCTGCCGGGTGTGACCCAAAAAGTCAAAAAAAAATGCTCAGCATTATGAGTTGTTAGAAAGATGTAAGTTAAAACAATAACAAGATATCACCCTACATTTAGTAATATGAAACTTATAATACAAACATTTTCAGATCACAGAGGGGACCACTTTTCAGATCACAGAGGGGGACCACTAACAGCTCGGGGAGCAAAAGAGGAGTATATGGGATGCATGCTGGGAATGGGGGTGGGAGGGGGAGGACAACATTGGTGGTGAAATGCCCCTGATTCAATGTCACTATACACCTAAAATTTTACTGAGTGATTTGTAATCCACTTTGGTCAAAATAAAAATATTTATAGAAAAAAAATTTCCAGATGGCTCTGGAGCTTCAGAACAGCGGGTAAGGACACGTGTCCAACTAGGGCTCAATTTCCGGCATTCCATATGGTCTTCAGATCACTGCCAGGACTAATTCTTGAGTGCAGAGCCAGGAGAAATCCCTACACATTGCAGCATGTGACCCAAAATAAAAAAATATTTTTATAAAGTGAAATGCCTTCCTGGCAAAGATATGGGGTAATCTGAACACTCCTACATTGCTGAGGATGTTCAAATGTTGCAACACATTTGGAAAACTATTAGTTTCGTACAAATATAACTATATGACTAGGTTTTGACCAAGCGAATGTTTTTCTGGCATTTACTGAAGAAAAAGGAAAATCGTATATGAGAAAAAGTATATAATAATATCCACAGCATGATTGGATAATGGAGATGTAGAAAACTACTTTGTAAACTGAAACAATAAAAAGATCTGCCCTTGGTATCAACATGAATGAGGGGACTGATTCTGCTTGTGAATAACATAGATGTAAAAGAGCAATAACACATGTGGTCAATAAAGATACAAAGTGGAGGAGTGAATTAAAACAAAAATGGATTATACTAGAAAAATCTCATTAGGAGCTATAAAATGGAAGGTGGAAGAAAGGTAGAAAGAAGAAGTAAAGTGAATGAAAAGGCATTAGTTGCATATGATGAAGATTAGAATTGAACATTCAGGGATGAATTTAGTGTAGTACAGTCACACAACATATTTTTCATGATGTACACCTGAAACATAGATTATGATATACTATGACTTCCATAAAGATATTAAAGAATTTTCCTAACAGTGTATTCATAGCCCCCTAAACTGAGACACAAACCAAATGTCCATCAAAAGAATAGATAACTTAATTATGGTATTTTTATCTGGTGAAATATTACTCTGCAATAAAAAGAATTTCTTGCAGTAAATAGCAAAGTCATGTAAAAATTAAGAAAGAGAAAGAAAAAAGAGGAAAAGGAGCAAAAAAGTTTTACAACTGGAAATTAAGTTCTCGTTAAAGAAATAATAAGAGAAGGGGCCCGGGAGATAGCATGGAGGGAAGGCGTTTGCCTTTCATGCAAAAGGTCATCGGTTCGAATCCCCGTGCCCCATATGGTCCCCCGTGCCTGCCAGGAGCAATTTCTGAGCATGGAGCCAGGAGTAACCCCTGAGCACTGCCGGGTGTGACCCAAAAACCAAAAAAAAAAAAAAAAAAAAAAAAAAGAAATAATAAGAGAAGTTGCTGCTTATAGGGGTGGCTGCCAGGAATTGACTGAAAGGAGCACAAAGCAACTTTCTGGGGTGACAAATGTGTCCTATCTCTTGATACTACTATTATGATTTGGATAATGTCAGAACATGATCCAAAAGCTACAGTTTTTAGTATGCTTGTCCAAAATAAATTGAGAATCTAGAATTTCACTCTGGTACTAAATATCTCTTATAGGTTATATAATATAAATATATTTATAAATATTTTTATATATTTGGTTGGTGGACCACATCCAGCGGTGCTCAGTAGTTACTCCTAGCTCTGCACATATCAATGTCTCCTGGCAGGCTCGGGAAACCATATGGGATTCCAGGTATCAAACTGTGGTCAGCCACGTGCAAGGCAAAAGCCCTCCCCATTGTGTTACTGCTACAGTTCCTACATATCTCTTTAATACCACTATATTTACCACTTAAGTGAAACAGCAGACAATTCACAGTGCCACCCAATTTTATTCTTTACCTTATATTAGCCTCATACCCTTCCATGCAATGAACAGAATTAGCCTGGAGTATGACCTTCCTTACTCCTTACACTACAGAAACTAACTACTCTATTGAGGGAAGAAGGAAGCACTTGTAAGCTTTTTCAGATTAGAATTTTCTAGGCATGTGTTTCTGCTTCTCGCTCCTGTCAGCCTAATGCCTTCCAGCTCAGAGCTGCACCCATTCCCTTGCATAGACAAACAAAGATTCATTTATTCAGCTGTCTGTTTCCTCCAATTTAGTGACAGGCTGCCAAGTTCTCCCAGATCTTTGTCATTATAAACAAGGGAGCTTAAACCTCCCTCATCACACACCTTATCTCCCCTGTGCCTCTATTTCTTTCAGAAAATTTCCCAAAGTGAAGCCTGCGAGTGGAAAAGATGAGTGTGTTATTTGTTTTAATAGATATTTCAGATTACTCTCCACCAAAAAAAAAAGGTTATTGAAATCTCATTTAGTGTTCAGTCTGACAGAATTTACATTTCTGCAGACTGGCTTCAGAAATGGAAATAAATTATGAACCTAGCATAATAATCATTTGGGGCCATTCATCTCAGTTTTGGAAGAAAAATTTAGTAACATAACTAAATCCAGATAACCAAGCCATTCAACATAGGCCAAGGGGATTTTGAGGGTTGACAGAGCCCTGAGTTTAACTCCCAGGAGGATTTACCCCTCCTGCCAGCCTTGCTGGGTAGGGCTCTGGCACATACTATCTTCTCCATCACCTTTGACCCTACACTGAAGTAACAACCATAAGTCAAGTTCTGCTGGATGTTAATTTAACCCTGGTCCCTGCCCACTGAGGAATGTGATCCTAATAAATAGAGATAGACTCTGAGAGACAACATAGTGTACCAGTTGAGATTAGGTAGAATGGCCATGCCTTTTGAATTCAGTCCCTAAGACCTTGGAGCAATTGCTTAATAAACTCACTTGTAAAGGCTCTAAATTTACATGCACACACACACACACACACACACACACACACACACACACACTGAAAATCATCATATTCCTATGTAAAACATACACACTGAAAATAATCTTAGTACCTATGTCACAGGATCTTAAATAAAAACAATATGAAGAACCTGGTACCTGGAACAAGTGTCTGATGTCAAGGAAGAATTTCCAAAGCATTTGCTTGGTGCCAAATTGCTTACTTGTCTTAATCTTCAATTTTCTCATCTGTAAAATGGGACATTTACGTCACAGCATGTAAAGCGATTTTTTAAAAAAGTGCAGGTCTCAGGTGAAGTTTTCTGAAAAAGTAGCTACTATCTAGGTGAGTTGCAATATGAGCATGAAGGAGCAAGGCTGAAACAGATAGCTGAAAGTAGCCAGCTGATGTTCACAACATTCCAAACTTCAGGAGAAATTTAAGTCCCTCCAGGACTGTGGAGGATGCTGAATCTTGGAAGGCCACTCACATGTCTCAGAATGCAAAGCACAGTGGGTAGGCTCCCTCCTGCTATAAGAGAGATTTGTTTCCTTCCAGAGTGAAAGATGTACCCTTAGCTCTTATGCACTAAGAGCCACTGAGCATTGGAAGGCTCCAGAGCAGTTTCCCTAGGTAGAAGACTAGCTCCTTCCAGATCACTTTTGCATCAGGTCTTGGTGGAGTGAGCAGTGCCCAAGCAAACACCTTGACAAATATGGCTACCAGATGGCTCTGTGTAAGGGTGGAATCAGCTATTCAAATAACCTACATGTGTCTGAGGGCCCTGACTGTGACCTGAGAGAAAAGCAGATGGTGGCAGCAAGAGAATACAGAAAACAGGGTCTCTGCCACATTGAGGGACAGAGTGTACCCATGAATCCCCACACACATCAAGTCATGAACTCCAGAGATTACCAGACAGCAGAAGGTGCCTGTGTTGTCACTTTACAGCAAGCAAATCCATTTGGCTTAGATTTCCTAAACACCCTGAATGATGTTTTTACCTACAAGTTAGATGTCCCTTAGCTTGAGAACAGAAATAGCCATCAGGCAGTCAACTAAGCTGAAGGCTATTACCATTAACCTTCTGATAGGCAGTAGATAGAGGGCCACAGGCAATTAGATTTAGAGAAAGAGCTCCAGAGAATTCTGGGACTGTGTAGAACTGACACTTCTATTAGTCTGTGAACCACAAAACCACAATCCTTCACATAAACCCACTCATATAGCATCATGAGAAACAACAGGAGAAAGTGTTAGACTCCAACACCCAGGCCTAGTCCCAAGTGGTTTTGGGCTCACTCTCAGTGGACCAAAGAAATTAAATTTGTGGTCAACAAATTGTGTGTAAAATCTGAACACAGATGATAGCAATCCTTAGGAGGGATTGGATTGAGCTGTGGGTAGATCTGGTATATGATCCTAGGTCCACACTTCTAGGTAATTCTCTCCCTGTGACCTGAAGGCCAGGTCCACTGATAGATTACTACATTTTTCAGATTTTCTTTGTGTTCCTTATGTTATGCTGCAATTACTTGTTTTCTGATGTGTATCCTATTCCTCTTCTACTTTACATCCCCCACTGGCCGCCTAGAAAATAGTAAATATTGGTGAGTACTGGTGGGTGATGGACTAGAAAAAGACTAGATAATCAGGGCAAAGA
>PVKC010015871.1:0-21179 GCA_004027635.1 Crocidura indochinensis
TTTTCTCTCTCTCTGAATTATTTCACTCAGCATGATGGAGTCCAACTACATCCATGTGTAGGAAAATTTCATGACTTTTTCTCTTCTGACAGCTGCATAATATTCCATTGTGTATATGTACCACAGTTTCTTTAGCCATTCGTCTGTTGAAGGGCATCTTGGTTGTTTCCAGAGTGGTATAGCTGGGTCATATGGTAGCTCGATTTCCAGTTTCTGGAGGAATCTCCATATCGCTTTCCATAAAGGTTGAACTACACGACATTCCCACCAACAGCGGATAAGAACTCCTTTCTCTCCACATCCCCGCCAACACTGTTTGTTCTCGTTCTTTGTGATGTGTGCCATTCTCTGTGGTGTGAAGTGGTACCTCATAGTTGTTTTGATTTGCATCTCCCTGATGATTAGTGATGTGGAGCATTTTTTCATGTGTCTTTTGGTCAAAGTGTCTGTCCATTTCTTCTCCCCATTTTTTGAAGGGATTAGATGTTTTTTTTCTTGTAAAGTTCTGTCAGCGCCTTGTATATTTCGGAAATTAGCCCCTTATCTGATGGGTATTAGGTGAATAGATTCTCCCACTCAGTGGGAGAGTCTTGTATCCTGGGCGCTATTTCCTTTGAGGTGCAGAAGCTTCTCAGCTTAATATACTCCCATCTGTTAATATCTGTTTTCACCTGCTGGAGAGTGCATTTTTCTCCTTGAATATGCTTGTAGTCTCAATATCCTGGAGTGATTTGCCTACGTGTTGTTCTATGTATTTTATGGTTTCAGGTCTGATATCAAGGTCTTTCATCCATTTGGATTTCATCTTCGTACATGATATTAGCTGGGGTCTAATTTCAATATTTTGCAAGTGGCTAACCAGTTGTGCCAACACCACTTGTTGAAGAGGCTTTCTTTGCTCCATTTAGGATTTCTTGCTCCTTTATCAAAAATTAGGTGACTGTATGACTGGGGAACACTTTCTGAGTATTCAAGCCTATTCCACTGATCTGAGGGCCTGTCCTTATGCCAATACCATGCTGTTTTGATCACTATTGCTTTATAGAAAAGTTTGAAATTGGGAATCTTTTGATTTCCTTTTTGATTTTATCTCAGACCCACTGGTTATTCAGTAGGAGGCTGTTTAACTTCCAGGAGTTAGAGTTTTTCTTCTTTGTTTTTTTGGAGTTCACAAATAATTTCAGAGCCTTGTGGTCAGTAAAGGTAGCCTGAAAAATTTCTATCCTCTTGATATTTTCAAGATACGTCTTATGTGCCAGCATGTACTCTATCCTGGAGAATGTCCCATGTACATTGGAGAAGAATGTGTATCCAGGTTTCTGGGGATGGAGTGTCCTATATATATCCACTATGCCTCTTTCTTCCATTTCTCTCCTCAGGTCCAGTATATTCTTTTTGGGTTTCAGTCTGGTTGACCTATCCATTGTTGACAAAGCTGTCTTGAGATCCCCCACAATTATTGTGTTGCTGTGGATGTTATTTTTCAGCTTTGTCAACAATTGTATTAAATATTTTGCTGGACCCTCATTCGGTGCATATATGTTTAGAAGAGTGATTTCTTCCTGCTCTACATACCCCTTGATTAATATATAATGTCCATCTTTGTCACTTACAACCTTCCTGAGTATAAAGTTTGTATTATTTAGTATTAGTATGGCCACTCCAGCTTTTTTATGGGTGTTGTTTGCTTGGATAATTTTCCTCCAGCCTTTTATTTTGAGTCTATGTCTGTTCTGACTATTCAGGTGCGTTTCTTGTAGACAGTAAATGTTGGATTAAGTTTTTTGATCCATTTAGCGACTCTGTGTTTCTTAACTGGTGCATTTAGTCCATTGACATTGAGAGAAAGAATTGTCCTAGGATTTGATGCCATCTTTATATTGAAATTTGGTGTGTCTTTTGGTTAGTCTTGTCTTAAATTAGGTCTTTCAGTTTTTCTCTTAAGAGTGCGTTTTCGTCTGTAAAGTTTCTGAGCTGTTTTTGTCTGTGAAACCATGTTTTTTTCCGTCAAACCGGAAAGTGAGTCTTGCTGGGTAATATTCTAGGTGAAGCATTCATTTCATTCAGTCTTGTCACAATATCCCACCACTGCTTTCTGGCCTTGAGTGTTTCAGGTGACAGGTCTGCTATAACTCTCAAGGTTGCTCCCTTGAATGTAATTTCCTTTTTTGATCTTGCTGTTTGCAGAATTATGTCTCTATCTGTGGGATTTGTCATTGTGACTAGGATGTGTCTTGGGGTATTTTTTCTGGTGTTTCTTTTGGTTGGTACTCTTCGGGCATGCAAGATTGGATCACATATATTCTTTAGTTCTGGAAGTTTCTCTTTAATGATGTTCTTGACCATTGATTCTTCCTGGAAATTTTCTTCCTATGTCTCAGGGACTCCAATGATTCTTAAGTTGTTTCTGTTGATCTTATCATAGACTTCTATTTTCATCTCTTCCCATTCTTTGACTATTTTTCCATTGTCTGTTCATTTTTTTTTAAGTTTCTGTTCCAATCTCTCCACTGTATGGAGTTGTTATTTATCTCATCTTCTACAGCACCAATTCTATTCTCAGCTTCTTCTACCCTGGTTTTGAGATGATCCATTTTACCATTCAATTCATTTACTGAGTTTTTCAGGTCTGTTAATTGACATGTTATTTCAGTTTGCAGTTTTGCGATTTCTGTCATCATATTTTATGGTTCTTATTAGTTTTCTGTTCAACACGGTCCATGGTTTCTTTGAGTTCTTTCAGCATCTTCCATATTGCTTTTCTAAAGTCCTTATCTGAGAGATTGATTAGTACGTTGGTCATTATCTGGTCATCAGAATTGTCACCTTCGTTCTCTATTTCTGACGCTGGTCTGCGTTGTTTCCCCATTGTCACATTAGTATTGTGTGTTTTTCTACATATTGCGGTGGTATTCATTGGGTAAATGATGTGCGCAGCCAGACACCTCTGGTTCCGTCCTCTCCGAGTGTGTCGATTTGCCTACAAGGGAGTGGAGTCCTCCGTGGATGAGGTCTCTCAAAGTATCAAATGTTGGGCCTAGGCATACAGCAGAGAAGACACTCCAGAGAGAAATGCTGAGCTTCAGTGATCCAGCACAGTCCCTAGTGTGATTTTTTTGTCTTCTTGTTGTGGTGATGTTCTTTCCTTAGAAAGAGCGCATGGAGCCAAAGTGCTCTTCTGCCGCCTCTTATCAGTCAGCCCCACTAGGCAGTTGTGTATTTGCAGAAATTCCCAGCCTGATGTCACAATCAGGGGACCTTGCTTTTGCAAAGTACTCCGTCTTGCCAGTTTTCACTTTAATGAGGTTTTCCTGGGCATTTCCGCCCTAGTATGGACCTCTGGGAGAGCGTTTTTTTTTTTTTTTTTTTTTTTTTGGGAGTCCGTTTGGCCCACTCCCATGAGGTCCGGAGGACAGCAGAGGACAAATAAACACAAAGAAAAGACAGGACTCACAGTTCTTCATAGTCAGCCCCACTAGGCAGGCGTGGGTTCACAGAAATTCCAAGCCTGATGTCCCATTGAACATTTTGGCAAATCACTACTTCCTTTTTTAAAAATAATTTTTCTCTCTTTTTCTCTTCTTTCCTCTACTTCTTTTCCCCCCTCTCCTTTATTCTTCCTCATCAATTCAATGTATTTAATAAAAAGCTCTTGCTGTGAATTGCTCTTAGGAAAGTTACTTCTATTCTTACAATGCAGTGGACGATACTATATAGAGTAACCACATCCTATAGTCCTTACAACCACATTTCTTAGCAATCTAGATGAGAAAACTATTCTTGTCCCAAAAAGCTCCAGTCACTATATAATCCTGAAACCTTTATCTAACCAAGACCACTACTCCCATCAGTGATGAAGATCTTTGAAAGAGGAAAACCCTTCAATACTGACACATAGGCCCAATTCTCTTTAATTTCTTTTTACTGTATTTAGTTATTCTTCTTTTATCTTCTCTCATATCTTTTGTCCCCCCTTTCTTTTCTAAGCCACATTTTAACCAATTATTTATCTTTTCTTAACTCAATCATATCTCAAGAGCTAAGACCCAGCCTGTGAGGGTAAGGCCTTCTAAAACAACCTAAGAATAGAACATTAATGTCTGTTTTTATGTAGGCATGCATTTGTAGACAGTGGATTCCTCACTGATTGCCAAACCTAAAATGTAAACAAGCCATGCCTAAAATGTATATAGCCACTCTTGTGTATTACCCCTTGCCCCCTTCAGAAATCCCTCTATCCTCTCATCCCCCAAACCTGATTCATTATCCTTCTTATTTAACCCTCTTTATCCTCAGTTATTAACACATTAGATACCATGACCAACCTCCTGCTAAAAACAAACAAACAAACAAAAAAACCACCAAGCTCCCAAACCAAAAGGACACCTTTCTAGCCCCACATCACATGCGTTGGTAAGACACTACAACCAACCAACACAAATGCTGACTCATGCTTCATGGCCCTTCTTCTTGTCCTCCTAATTGTGGACTATTGCATGCTACAGATTCAGCCCCTGAAGGACCCCAGTCCAAGGACACTCCACTCAGGCAACAAATAACTTCATAAACTCAATAAGACACGATATGTGATGAAAACCTGCCCTGGATTCCACCCCCTACAAAAATATCTCAAGAAACTCAATGAGGAAGTCTATATTTCCTTTATGTGTTTAATACCTTCATAATAATATCCCCTATCTGTTTAGTCCCAAAAGTAAGTTAGCCTCATATACAACAGTATTTCTTTAATGCATTTTAAAAATGTATTTTTATTTATTTTATCTTATTTTTTATTTCTTCTATTGTGTATATATTGTATATGTATGTATAATATATACATATAAACATGTACATAAACATGTATATACATGTATACACATAGATATACATATATGTATATACATGTGTATACATATACATGTATGTATATAAATATATAAATATACATGTATATATACATATGCATATATACATATATGCTTTTTCCTTTTCTCTTTCTCCAACCTCAAATCCTGTTTGGATTCTGCTTGATAAGAAAACCTACAAGAAAAGTCTTGCCTGGGATAAAAGATCAGGTCAAAACCAGTGCACAGAGATTTTGCAGACTATCATTCTCACCTCTATATACACCAGCAATATAATATTTCATCATATCCTTTTGCATAGGCACTCTAAATAAAGGGAAATGTTATACACTGAAACAAGCTCTTATCTACTTGGAATAAGAACCTATATTTTTATAATTTTTATAATACAGAGATGTCTCCCATTCTGAACATGTGTCATGTGGACCCATGCAGTGACTATCCAACCCAGAACCCCAGATCCCAGACTTGTAACAGACACAGGTCCCAGCAACAGCATCAGGAAGCAAACTCCTCCTGGGGAAACTCCAGGATCAACTTGCTGGGATGGCTGCCCTATTTCATCACCTAAAGGTATGATACAATTGGGAGACATGTCATCCTTTGCCCTAGCAAAACCAAAATCCCTATTTACAGAAGACTGACTTTGACAAACATGGACTGGACAGAACCTATCAAGGGACCAATGAGGATGTTCCTAGACTCGGCCTCAGCCTAGGGTTTGTACAAAAACCAAGATCTCTATTCACAGACTTTGACAATGGTGACTAGTAGAATTTCTGGAACCATGCTGAAAGACTATAGCCTAGGCTCTGTCCTAGGATCTGAGCAAAAATCAAGTGCACTAATTATAGAAGACTTATTACAACAACAATTATGGAACAGAACTCCTAGAACCGTAAAGTAAAACTCTCTTAGCCATCAACCTATTATCTACGCAAATAAGAAAATCTCCAGATATGGAGGTGAGATGTCAACACCCACATCTGAGTGGAAAGTTTTCTGACACTATAAAAAAGAACTTGCTGTTTGTAAATGAGTATGGAGCCTGTAGTTGTCCCCAGAGCAGTAAGCTTCAAGGGTAGAGAAGCCCTGTAGCCCTGTATCTCCTTACCAAGGGAATTATCATTCTAATTTCCCCAATATTTATCATGTCTATAAAAAAGGGAAAAAAGAAAAGAAAAAAAAACACAACTCTTTTTTAAGAAGTTGCTGATCTGAATTTTTTTTGTGTTTTTTTGTTATTGTTTTGTTTTGTTTTGTTTTGTTTTGTTTGTTTGTTCTTAGTAGCTAATTGTTTTGGTTTTTGGTTTATTTTTTTATTATTTTTGTACTTCTGTTGTTACTTTCTTATTATTTGTTTCTTTTTTGTCTTGTTTTGTTTTGCTACCTTTTTCATTTTTTGCCTTTCTTCTTCCAAAAGGATATTTGAACACCTCAATGGGCTTCCCCCCATATCTTTTCTCATATTTCCAATAGTGCCACATTACTGGAATCACCTTAATCATCCTCATTATTGGAGGGGGAAAATGGACAGGACCAAGACCAGATAGCCGTATGTTTATTTAGTGAAAATAAAAATGATTAGACTTGAATACCAAATCCAAAGTCAAGGATTGATATCCAATCTACAACAAACTGTACAAGTGGGGACAGTTGCACTAGCATTGCATAGGGTAAAGGAGGGAGAAGTGAGATACATACTGGGAACAGGGGTGGAGGGAGGACAACACTGGTGGTGGGAATGTCCCTCATTCATTATCACTATGTGCTTTAAATATTACTGTGAGAGATGTGTAATTCACTTTGACCACAATAAAAATTTAAATAAAGAGAAACTCTCCTAACCTATATCTAATTATTTATCTTTACTTAATTTAATTATTTCTTAAGAGTTCAGACCATCCTATGAGGGTCAGGCTTCTAACAACTTTATTATGATAATGTCTCGATAAAATAATTTAACCATTTCCTTTTGCTTATGTTTTCTAGTAGAATCTAAATAATATGATCATTCAGACCACTGAAACAATCAACAGCTCACCAGATTTATGTTACAGATCCTACACAATCAAATATATCTTTGCAAATTATTATTTCCTTTCTCTCACTCTCTTCCTTATTTCTTCTTTACTTCTCCCTGTCCTCTTATACATCATCTCCACCTAGGTTAAATAAAACTCATGCTGTCAGTTTCTCTTTAAGAAAGGAACAACGATTCCTTAGATACAATGGACAATACTACATAGGGTAGCCACCTCTCATAAGCCGCACTCCCACTTAGTAATTAGTACTTTAGAAGAGAAAAATATGTGTATCCTAAAATACTCCAGTCATTATATAACCCTAAAACCTTCATTTAGTCATAAAGTGCCTAGAAAATGGAAAACCTTCCAACTCCGAAGCAATGGCCAGGTTGTTTTATTTTAACTTATTTCTACTATCTATTTTTCTTTTCACTTATCTCTTATTCTTTGTTCTCCCCTTCTCTCTCCTAATCTATATCTAAAACAATAATTTGTCTTTACTCAATTCAATTATTTCTTAAAAGCTCAGACCCATCCTATGAGGGTCAGGCCTCTAACAACAACTGAAGAATAGATCAGTAATGTCTGTATTTATATGGGCTTGAGTTTATAGACAGTAGTATCCCCTCTGTGTCCCAAACCTAAATTGCAAACAATCAATCTAAAGTGTATATACCCCCTCCTATATATCCCTTCTACCTGTTAAAAAATCCTTCTATCCATTCACCCCAACCATAATCCTGATATCCCTTCTTATTTATCTGTCTTAACCTTCAGATCTTAACTCATTAAATACTGAGACTGACCTCCTGTCTCAGTAATCCACCACCCAGTTTTCAAAGTGAAAGGATACTATCTCAGCCTCACATCTCACGCTCCAGCAAGAAACTACAACCAATGTTCTTGCTGACTCATGCTGTGTGGGTCTTTTTCTCACTCCCCCAAATATGGACTGCTGCTTGATAAAAGATTCAGCTTCAGAGGGACTTCTAGTACAAGGATTCTACCTAATCCCTTTCTGCTGCAAATCATTTATCAACCTCAACAGGACCAGGGTGTGTGATGAAAATGAGCCCTGGATTTCACCTCCAAAAGAATATCTCAAAAGACAATGGGGAAGCTTATATTTTCTTTATATGTTTAATACCTCTGAGGCTGCTTATTCTCAAATGTAAGATAGTCTCTTACATTATTATTTTATCCAATTGTTTTTTAAATTTATTTTTATTTTTCTCCTATTATATATATATATATATATATATATACATAATTTTTTTTCACTTTAACTTAACCTCTTTTGGTTCTGCTTAATACAAAAACCTACAAGAAAAAGTCTTGCCTCTAATAAAAACTCAGATAAAAACCAGGGTATATATTGTATAGCCTGACATTCTTACCCCAAAATGCACCAGCAACATAATATGGCACCATTGTTTTTTGCAAAGGTATACTAAAAAGAGGGGAAATCTTATGTTTAAAAACAAATTATTCTCTACTAGAGATAAGAACCTATGCATTTTGTAATACAGGAACTCCTCTCACCCACATATGTCATGTAGACCCAACTTAGATTCCATGTGATCAAGCATCAAGTGTTTAATCTCGAACCCTAGAGTTTAGACATAGAATGAACACAGTTCCCTGCAACAGCACCAGGAACAAAACTATCCCTGGGAAATTCCTAATAGCACTCTAGCACCAACTTGCACCAGTGTTGATATGACACCTTGACAACAAGGAAACAACTTGATCTAAAAGCAGGTTGTCCTTACCTAACAGTAAGATGAAATAAAAAGACACATCATCCTATGAATTGTGCAAAAACCAAGATTGCCAACTAGAGAAGACTGCCTTGGACAACCAAGAGTGGGCAGAATTTATCCTGGGACCAATAAAAAAGCCTCGGTTTTGGCCTAGGATATGTACAATAACCAAGATCTCTAATTAGAGGGTTCTGACTTTCATAACTGCGACAGAGAGATTTTCTGGGAATGTAATGAAGGACTCTATCCTAGGCTTCGTCCTAGGATATGTGCAAAAACCGAGACCACCAATTATAGAAGACTAACAGACCTGCTAGAACCATAAAGAAAGCTATCCTAGGCTTCATCCTACGACTTGTGAAAATACCAAGATCTCCAGTTTGAGCCCTAATTCTATCAGCCACAACTGAGTAAAAAGTTTTCCAGCACCATAAAAATTCCGTGGGGTGTAAAAGGAAACTTGCACAGAGCCTATAGTTTTTCCCATGATAGTGTGGTTCAAGGGCGGAGAAATCCTGTATCTTTTAGGCTAAGGAATTCCCTTTTCAAGTTTCCCAATATTTAATGTGCCTATGCAAAAGCAAAAGCAAATATCTTGCCACACCAGTCCTCCTTTCTTTATTCTTTTTTTATTTCTTTTTTTTTAGGTCTCTTGGTTATTATTTGAGTGTTGTATTTGTTGCTGTGGTGCTTTTTGTAGGTGCTAGTTTTAGTCCTTTTTTTGATTTTTGTTTCATTTTTGTTTTGTCTATTTGGTTGTTGTTGGTTTTTGTAAGTTTTGATTTTATATTTTGTTTTTTTGTGTGTGTTTTATCTTTTTTCATTTTATTCTTTTCTTTTTTTTAAAAACAGAACCACATATTTTTAATCACCTTGTTTTACCTCATAAATAGAGGGGGGAAATGGATGGTACCAGAATCAAACAGTACTATGAACATTGAGAAATAAAAATGGTTAGACTTAAACACTAAATCTAAATTCAGTGACAACAGAATCGATACCCAATCTTTAACAAGCTATACACAGACTAGTCATACTAGCAGTCGGGGAGTTGGGGGGATGCAAAAGGAGGAGGATGCTGGAAGGGAGAAGAACATTGGTGGTGGGAATACCCCTGATTCAATGTCACTATGTACCTTAAATATTACTGTGAAAGACTTGTAATTCATGTTAATCACAAAGAAATTATTTTTTTAAATTACATAGATGTTGGTGTGTGCCTCTAAGCAGGAGTAGAAAGGCTCTGTGTGGTTTGTAATCCCCCTAGTAGTAAGCACCTCACATATTTTGCAGACAAATACTTCCAGAATGAACTTTCTTCATGTGCCCTTAGGCAGTGGGTTTTGAGAAGTTAAAAATACCCCGGATGTGGCCTGGGTATTTAATTTCCTCAAGTTACAACTGCTAACTGTTACTTGGTAAGTGAATTGTCCTCTGTTACTCTCTGCATCTGATAACACACAGGCAAGAGATTCATCACTGTTGATTTTTGTATTTTGAGGGGGTGTTTGGGCCACACCCAGTGATGCTCACGGGTTACTCCTGGCTATGTGCTCAGAAATTGCTCCTGGCCTGGGGAACCATATGGGATGCCGGGGATTGAACCGAAGTCCATCCTGGGTCAGTCTCATGCAAGACAAACATCCTACCACCGCGCTATTGCTCCAGTCCCACTGTTGATTTCTTATATTACTACACAAATATCATCTTTCTGAATATCTCACTTCTTTTCAATAAGATCCTGCAGGAAACCATTTCTTCCTCTTGTGATAAAATAATTTTTTTTCTCCTTGTTCCCTCAAACTTTCCACAATATTGGAGTTTTTGAATTGGTTATCTTGTGCTCCTTTGCTTCTATTATTCTGGACCTCTTTACACTCTCAAAATTGGGGTGCCTCATTGGACAAATTCTTAATGCCAATAAATCCCCAGTATCAACCTCAGATTCCATTTGTAGAAAACCATGATTATTTCTTTAATTAGGCTTTTCTATTGGATAGCTAACATGGTTTTAAAACCTAATATCATTTGAATAAAATTGTAGTTCATGACTAGAAAGATAGTATGATGACTTGCCTTGCACAGAATCAGATCAAGTTTTATCCCAATCACATAGTGTACCCCAGTTACTACCATGGCTTATTCCTAATAACATATCAGTAAATGACTCTAAGCACTATAAGGTGTGCCATCCCCCAAAATATGATAAATGCCAAGGTTTAACTATAACTATATAACTATATATATAGTTTAACTATTGATAAAATTGGACCATATAATTTTATTAAACAAAATTTTGCTATAGTATAGTAAGATGATGCTATTTCTTCCTTTCTCCACATTTTTATTGAAGTAACATTTTTCATATTACAATTTGAAATCTGTCCAAATAGTATTGCAACGTTACAAGATGGCTTGTCTTCCTTCCCAAGTCTATATATGAAGATACAAAGCAGACAAAGGACTGCATTAATTTTAGTAGTAAATATATCATTATTAAATTTATGCTTTTGTTTTAATTTTTCAAACAAAACATTGATGACAAAAGCTTATATTTACTACTTCAGCAACAGTAAAACTGAGACAAATAAAATACATGAATAAAGACAATACACTTAAATAACAGATTTATTTTCCTATTGGAGCCAAGTCAAGCTCTAAGAAGACAAGGCCACATAGAATTATTCTCAGTGATGCATTGTGAGCTAGTGTGTCAGGCATGAAAAGGGACAGAACTCCTTTCTACATGTATATCAATGCAGAGGACATGAAGACCCTGCCTCTGAGGCAGTCTTTTGGGTAAACTTGACCCATATATTTCAGTCACCTTCTTCTGAAAGACCCAGAAGGACACTTCTCAGTTTTCCTTAATCTTCAAAATAGTTATGTGTATGTTTGGTGCTTGTAGTGCCACTCTACCAAACACATAATGAGTTTAGGAAGGAAGAACTGAGCAACTCTCTGTTCAGAGAACATTAATAGCCAGTTGATGATATGAACTCAGCTGATGACTATGAAGAATCAGAATTTAAAGTCAGTCTGAATGAATCTGGTCTCCAGCTAATTAAGAAGGAAGGACATTTTTCTGGACCCTGTAATGGGACCTCCAAGTGACCAGTTACCAGCCACAGAAGGGCCTGACTGGATTCAGGAATGAAACAATTCTCTACTTCAGGTGCTGGAAAAACTTTCTAAATTATTTACAAAAATTAAAGGTAAGAGTAACTTTAATGATAGCATTGAGCTGTCATTTTCCTTTATAATGGAAACTTAATTTTATGCAAAACAAATATTCAGAACAATCCAAACTTCCAGGGAGCCTCCAGGAATGTGGAGGAAAGCTTGCCCTCAGCAGTATATACATAGCCCCATCCACATAATCCACTGTCCAGGAGCCACAAGAGAGTGCTTCCTTTCCTTACCAAACAAGAAAAAGAAGATAACCCAAGTCATTTTCCTTTTTATACCAAATTTTTTATTTTTATAATTACTGCCAGGATGTGGCAATTGGCAATTTTCTTGGGTCAGATGCTGTAATATCATCCTTCTGAATTCTTCAGCTGCTCATAATGATTTCCTCTATGCACATAGGGCCTCCCCACTGCTTATTTGTCTATATACCAAACACTACCTGTAGAGACATGAAAGCATGGGACCAAATAAGAGGAAGAAAGAATATTAAATGTGATCATTAAATGTGATTTTATTTATGTAGACTCTGTCCTCCCTCTCTTATGCCTTTTAAAATTTTATTTTAATTAAAGAAAAAGCATTACATATTTGACATAACTGATTATAATACATCTATTTCAAGATAAGGAAAAAATCTATTGGAAAAATAGGAAGAAAATAGTCAGAAAAACTGAAAAATAAAATGAAAGAAGAAATATGTTCACTAGCAAGTATATTTGTGAAAATTATTGTCATTATACAAAAAGACATGAATACAATAGCAGAAATTTTAGTAATCTCTTTTTATAAATATAAATACAATAAAAATGGCATGTGTGTGGTAGATATTATTGTTGTTGTTTGCATAGGCATAATATATGGGGAAAATAGAAAGGAAAATACTTTGGCCTACAAGCAGAGAGACCTTTTCCATGAAGCATTCTGACATAAGACCAAATACAGGCTTACTAAATTCTCTAATATCAATATTTTTCTCTTTGGTTCCAGTAAAAGCTCTTCACAATCACAGTTGTTGCTATAAAATTTCTGCAGTTAAAGATCCTGGTTTCTGTATAGATCCTATGTTGAAGTCAGGGTGATGCAGAACCAAGCAGATTTTTGCTATTATCAACTAATCAGGTGTCATATGAACTTACTCTGGGGTAAGTTTATGATAGAACAGCAGTAGGACCTTTCTGATACAAGTCTGAAACCTGGTGCTTGTGTTTCCATAGATAGGATCCAAGGTTTAGGGGTAAATGGTTAATGTCCAATCTTCTGAAGCCTAAGCCAAGTTAATATGACAAGTGTTTAGGGTGTAAAGCCCCACTGCAATATAAAATTTATGTGTTGTGTTCCTATCTCTATTAGATAAGAACTTGTTTGCACACATACATTTTCTCTTTTATAATGTGCCTATGCAAAAAGAAATGATGCCATATGCATTACTGACGGATATGGAGGTAAAAATAACAAGTTTAGGGGCCGGGCGGTGGCGCTGGAGGTAAGGTGTCTGCCTTGCCTGTGCTAGCCTAGTACGTACTGTGGTTTGATCCCCCAGTTTCCCGTATGGTCCCCCAAGCCAGGAGCGACGTCTGAGCGCATAGCCTGGAGTAACCCCTGAGTGTCACTGGGTGTGGCCAAAAAACAAAAACCAAAAAACCAAACAAAGCAAAAAACAAGTTTAACAATCCTGATAACCTTGTTCTAACATGAACTCAGAACATTGGAGAAACTTATCTACTAGAATTCCCTAGAAAATAGATCCCCCAAATGGGGGATTTCCCACTACACAAGAAGATAGACAATAAGGGTTATATCTATTAAGGAAATACATCTAAAGAAATATTCAAAGGAGATATATATGCCCCCCCAAAGTTTTCAAAAAATAGTCTTGGGAATTCAACAAAAACTGGAGCTCACCATCAAACCACGACTTGGTCATGCAGAGTCTAAAAAATGGCTTCCAGAAATTGTGCTTAATTTGGGGGTTCTCAGAAAATGAATGTGGTACCAAGTAAATGGAGGTTGTGGTAAGTGGGTTGCTAAAAGCAAATAAACAGCAGCAGTGTCAGCTTCTACTTGGGATGAGGATCTATCATTTTATTTTGGGAGCTAGTTTGCAGCTGGCTGCTATGGAAGGGGGGTGTTCCACTTCCTGAGAAGTTAAAAACCAAGGGTGAAAATAGATAGATGAGGAGAAATAACATATGCAGGGGGCAAGAGAGTGAAGATCTAGAAAAAATTTGTAAGGTAGTAAGTGAAGGGGAGATGAAGAGGATATACATAACAGTGGGGAGGAAGTATACAACATAGACATTATGTATATTACAGATGAATATTAGATAATGAGTTGACATACACATACACACATGCACACACATAAACAGACACTGATGTTTAATCCATGGTTTATAGTTGAAAAGTTGACCCAGGTGAAATGGGACAGAATGCTTAATACATATAAAGCCAGATATAAAAGTTTTTCATTTTCTAGTGCTTGGTGAGGGTAAATTTTACTGAAGAAATGATTCATAGGTTACATTGTGTATAGAGTTTTCTTAAAAGCAATAATAATTTTCAAGTCTAGAAAGCTAAGTGTTATGGTAATGAGCACTGTAAGAATAGTCTACATCAGGGGTCTCAAACTCAATTTACCTAGGGGCCGCAAGAGGCGAAGTCGGGGTGTAACAGGGCCACATAAGGGATTTCACCAAAAAAAGTCCTCAAACATCATTATTAACAGCTTTACTTATTTCTTCTGAACATTAATAGAACATTGAGTGAAGACCATGAACAGTTCATCTGAACATGGCATCTTTTGCCTATTTCTTGCTGCCAGAGACTTGACAGCACTTCTCACAAATAAGAACCACATTTGGCTTTAGAGAGGTAGAAGTTGAGACACTCAGTATGACTTAAAGATGATCATCATTAGGTATAGACCTGTACTTTGACTTATTGAAGTTCAATGTGGAGAATAACTTTTCACACAAATATGTGATCCCAAAAAGGCACATAGTGTGCTTGAACATTTGGGAAAGCTCAGGGAAGCTGGGGGCAATTCTCTCAAAAATTGCCCATGCATGTCTGCTTTTCCACTAATCTTCCTGAACTTGGCTTTGAGATCAGAGTTGCATTGCAGGTCAATGAGCTCCATTTGAAGCACAGGATGGGTATCTTGCACATCAAAGGAAAGGGGGTCCACAAAAATTTGTGACTCTGTGCTTTTTGAAGTCTGCAAATCTGTAATCAAATTCCTTCTCTAGCTTAAAAATAGCATCAGCATATTTCTCACCACTGAATGTTATGCCTGCATCCACAAGTTCCTTGCATGCTGGGAAATGGCAAAGGTTTGTCTGAGTCTGCTAGGATGTCCATTGTGGGAAGCTGCTTTCACCTACACAAATAGGATGCCCTCAGCCATAGTCTTGTCTCTGTGGAATTTTTCACTGAGATGTGTACATGACAGCTGGCAATTTTGTGCCTGGGCCTAAAGAAAACTGCTAACCACAAGTGTTAACAACTTTTCTGGGTCATGCAACCACACAGCTAGGAGGAACTTGCTAGCAGAAAGAAAAATGTTTTTTAAACTTAAGTTGCTTTAAGTTGTATGGATATTGCTAATGTTTTGTGCATGCTTTTTGATTTATGAATTGATTGTTATTAGTGTAATAATGCAAAAGTTAATTATAAATGACTATTTTGGATAAGTGAGTTAATTTCTTTTTTTTTTTTTTTTTGGTTTTTGGGCCACACCCAGTGATGCTCAGGGGTTACTCCTAGCTATTCACTCAGAAGTTGCTCCTGGCAGGCACAGGTTACCATATGGGGAACCGGGGGATTGAACCACGGTCGGTCCTAGGTTAGCACAAGGCAAGGCAGGCACCTTACCTCCAGTGCCACCGCCCAGCCCCCAGAGTTAAATTCTTAAGGTTAAGTTTTAGTGCAGCATAATTAAGATGTTTTTTTTGATAAGATGTTTTGCTCTCCCCCCTGCTAGCCTACCTCTACCCCTCCCAATTTCCTGCAGTTGTTTTTTGGTAGACTAAGTAATTGCTGTTAGAATATAGAAGCTGCCTGCCTTATTTGGATAAATACTTTATATGAATTATGATTGGAAAAAGCCTTGTTTGAATTATGATTGACAAGCTATGAACCCTTCCCTGCCTAAAAAGAGTATAAGACCAGCTTTGCTGGTCCAATAAACGCCTTGATCAGCACTGTAGACTTAGGCCAATTATTCTAAGTTTTTGAGAATTGCCTTACAGAGATAACAAGATCGGCTCAGCTTCTTGAAACCCACAAATAAGTGGCGACCCTTCATCCTTTCACCCCTGCGGGTTGGGGGCCTTCCCAGGGGGGTCGCAGTCCATAACACAAGTTTTGTTGAGAATGCTCTCACGTTGTCACAGGCAGCACTGATAAGCTGCCCTGGGCCTTGTAACATCTTTTTTAGTACATTTCAGCTTATGTGTGATGTCAACAATAAAAGCTAAGTCCATGAGCCATTTGTGACACTCAACTAGAAAGAGCATTTCGGTCATTCTCCATGTGGCTTTCACTTCTCTAAACTCAAAAAATCTTTTCAGGACATTTCCTCCTGCTGAGTCAATGTACCTCGGTGAAATAGAGTACATCTCCATATTCTGACTCCATTGCCTCTAAAACAGTATGGAACCTCCTGTGCTTTAAGCCCCTGGATCTGATTTGGTTGATGTATTTCATAACAACAGACATGGCAGGCATTTACTGCAAAAGGTCTGCTGATGGATAATGCAGTGAAGAGTAATGGCCTTCTGTACCCCTCCTCTTCAAGTTTTTTTTTAACAAGTGCCACTAGTCCATTTCTCCTCCCTGTAATTGATGGCACTCCATCAGTTATTATTTCAACAAACCTCTTCCATGGCAAACCTGCATTCTCAATGGCATCACACAGATGCTGAATTATCTCATTAGCGGTGGTCTGGTCATGCATTGGAATTATTGTGAGCTACTCCTCTGTCAATTCAAAATTGCAATCAACACCATGGACATAAATTGTGAGCTGTGCAGTGTCTGTTATATTTGTTCCCTCGTCAAGAGCAACAGAGTATGCATCAAAACATTTGGCTTTCTCACACAGTTGATGTTAAATGTCACTTGACATGTCAGAAATGCACTCTACCAATGTTGGAAGAAAGGTTGATTTTGCTAAACTGACTTTTTTTTTCCAGACAGATAATAATCGCCACCTGTAACATGCATTTTTAACAAACTCTCCTTCTGTGAATGGTTTCCCTGCCTTAGCAATCATCTCACTAACCATGTAACTAGCTTCGACTGTTGCAACATTCTCTTTGGTTGCTTTCTTGAAGAAATCTTGTTGCCTCATTAGATATGCTTTAAAACTGGCAACCCACTTGACTCTCTCATTTCCTTGATATTTTGCACATTCCTCAGCATGTGTAGTTGAATAATGGCGTTTCAAGTTGTATTCCTTGTGCACTGCAACTTTCTCTAAGCAAATAAGACATGTGGGGATGCCCCTGTGCTCAACAAAGAAATACTGCGTCTCCCACTTTTCCTGAAATTGTCTGTGCTTGTCATTAATCTTTCTCTTCACTTCAGGCTTTGATGAAGTCATGATGAAGATATGAAAAAAATCTAATTCTGTAGTAAACTTCTCTCCTTAGGCCTCTGATAATGCAAGGGACAGCAGGCAGGAGCAGCGGAAATGATGCCTGTGCTAGATGCAAAATATTTGCAATTATTTGCTTACCAAACACTCACAATAAAAATCGCATTAGTAAGAAAAAAAATCGCAAAAAAACACATTAAACATGCATACCTCAAAAGGAACTGCTCGGGATATGCGAATGTTTAATGCGATCTTTTCTTAATAATGTGATTTTTATTGTGATTAATCTGTAAGCAAACAATCACGAATACTGCAACATTTGAAGGCCTGCGGGGGCCTCAAAATGTTGTACAGAGGGCCTCAAACAGCCCACAGGCCGCGAGTTTGAGACCCCTAGTCTACATCATGAAATAATGTGTAGCAGGTCTTGAGCATCCAGTTTTCTTATCTAAAATTAAGCTAAAACCGTAAGCATTATAGTATAGTGGTAAACTACCTACAATTGAAAACAGATTACTATAACATTGGATCAATGAGCTCTGTAACAGGAGTTCATGGTATGCAGTTGCATATTCCACTGCTATTATTCACTACTTACCTTACTTTTTCTCCCAGGGTTTTGTTTCTCCTTTCTTTTTTGACTTCTTTATCATTGCTAGCTTCTAATTTGTCTTTAAATTTATCTATATGATTCTCCACCTGTGTAATTCTACTATAATGTCCTGCTAACATGTTTTTTAGTTCCTTAAGTCCATTTGTATGGATTCTCTCATCTTCTGAAAGAGTTGTTCTTTGACTTGATTGAATTGTTCATCTATAGATTTTTTTTTTAATTTTTCAGGCTAGTGACTCCTTTGTTATTACCATTGCTAAACCATTAAGTGTTGAATTAAAGTCCTCATTATAAGGTTCAGGAATTTGGGTGAACTTAGAAATTTGACAGGATTTGTCTCTGTATTCCCAAATAAAGAAGTCTTTTTTAGCTTCTCCATTGATCTTTGCATTTAGTGGTTTAGAGTGTTGGAGTATCAGGGTGTTTAGAAAGTGATTTATTGAATTATTTGTACGAAATATGACTCAAAGTATATATGACTCAAAGTATATCTTCTTAGAGTTTTATTCTAAACTAGCAAGGTTGCTTAAGTATGGTAAAAATATTGAATACTAGTTTATTGATTTGTTCAGCTGGTCTTTGAGTTGTATGTTTTCTTTTTTTATATTTTATTTTTGATCAAAGTGGATTACATATCTTTCATAGTAATATTTAGGTACATATTAACATTGAATCAAGGGAATTCCTACCACTGAAGTTGACCACCTTCCCCCCCCCCCTTCGCAGTATTCATCCAGTACCCTCTTCCCTTACCCCCTGGGCTGCTAGTAGCTTTATTTTTAACTTGTCTGACATCTAACTGGTTACAATTCCTAAGTGAAATCAATATGAAACCTGCACAAATATATGAGAGCTTCAATGTAGCAATTTTATGTTGATTGCATCCCAGAGATATTGTGGCCTTGAATAAGCTTTTTTCCCCTTCCACTTTCTTTCTTTTTTTTTTTTTTTTGGTTTTTGGGTCACACCCGGCAGTGCTCAGGGGTTACTCCTGAATCCATGCTCAGAAATTGCTCCTGGCAGGCACGGGGGACCATATGGGGCACCGGGATTCGAACCAATGACCTTTTGCATGAAAGGTAAATGCCTTACCTCCATGCTATCTCCCGGGCCCCGACCCCCTTCCACTTTCAACACCATTGAATGCTTAGTAGACACCAGTGAGTGGACCATGCCTTATGTCTATTACCTAATTTAATCCCCTTTGCTGTTTCTCCAAGTAATGTTTTATTATCTATATTTACAAATCTAATCACTTTAGTGGAGTCAGGAATCAAAATAAATTGATTTTTTTTAAAAATTCTCAGTCACCTCATCCAAATTGTTAATGCATATAGAATATGTATCAGAAAATCTTGGCAGAGAAATGTTTAGAATTTGGTGAGTTGTTCCACCCAGGAATTTGAAGAATATTTCTCTTTCTCATTTTCTCCTAACAGACATGTCCTTACTTACCCATTGCTGACTTTTCCAAAGTGTTCTTATTCATCAGTAACACTCATGAATTTAACTAATCCAATAGCAAGCAACTACAACCATGACAACTAGGCCATTGTAAAGGAAATATAAGCTTCATAATGTACTCTTAAAACATTTTTTATCCATGCCTTGTCTAGAAAATGGTGTTGCAATGTTCTTCTCATTCTAGTCTGTATCATTTTTCAGAGACTATTTTTTAGGTGCTTTAACATCTCGAAAAAATGGTATGAGTAAAATTAGCTCTTCTCTTAGGCTTGGCAGAGGATTGTAGAATGCAGAAATAGCAGTCTAGCTCCCTGATTTATTTGAGTTCTAAAATGACTGAGGCTCAAATATATTAGAGTGGTTGGCTTCAATAATGCTATGAAATTCCTCACAGACTACTGTATTGCTCATTGGGCACACATAGGCCTGAGTTTTAACCAGATGGTGGGAAATCTATGTGCCTATGTATCACTGCAATTTCATTTGGAAGACTTGAACTAACCCACTTCCCTAATGCCTAATAATGCCAGTGAGTTAATTTGGAACTACAGAGTTCATCAGAATATCAATAAATTAACCTACATGCTTATAAACTAAGAGTATAAACTTTGTTATGGATACAAACAGTGTTAGTATAATCTTAGGCAATGCGTAAATCATCCATCTTTTTGGAAGCAGACCATGCTTTCACTAAGCAGGAGAGGTTGGATTATTCACCAAGATTGTGCAGAGATAGCAAGGATTTGAAGCATTAGAAAATCTTTTACCCATTAGCACCTGCTACACTTTTATTAAAATGACTGTGATATAAACACACTCAGTAACAGTGGTTCTAGTTAAACTGTGTATCTAGAACTGGATCCAACAAGAAATGCATCCAAATAGTGTATTACCCCTGCTAATGTTTCTTGATGTGTAGGGAAGAAATTCAGGAGATAACACTGAAGCCACTTTTATCCTTAGGTGTCCTAGTTTTATTCCATATGTTCCTCACTTGTGAGTAGATGAGTTTCTGAGTGTCCTCCTGGTACATTTTTTCTGATCTTCACAGAGACCACAGGGGTTGGACATGTGTCCACCCTTTACAAATGCTGTTGGGTAAAATTAAAATTAACTACTCATGTTGGTTCCTGAATTTATTGTCTCCATTCGCAAAAAGAAAAACCCAATTTTCTATTTGTTTTTGGTGAGTTTTTCATATTTTTTAAAACTCTTTAAAATGGAAAAGATTCAACTTTTTATTAAATCTTACCTTATTAATGTTTTCCTATAGAAAAACTAGTATAGATGGGAGCCCATCAAATAATATTTAAGGCTATCTACTAAATCTTACCTAATTATATTTTTCCTGCAGGGAAACTAGTACAAATGGGGAGCTCACCAAATAATATTTAATACTGTTTACTAAATCTTACCTGATTATTTTTTCTTTTTTTTAATTTTTTTTTATTATGAGTGCAGAGATGCAAAGAAAGAGGAAAGGGCAAAGTTACAGTGGAAGGACAATCACGAATAAACAGAATTCTCAGTAGTCCCATCGATGATATCCCAGTCTTGAACTTTCAGCATTGAACAAGAAAAACAAAATAGAGTCCATGTACAATTACTCTGTCCCCCAAATCTCCAGATTGTAGTACATACTATTTCTTAGCAGCA
>PVKC010015872.1:0-21169 GCA_004027635.1 Crocidura indochinensis
TCCAAATTTCCAGGCTGAGATTTTTTTTTTTTTTTGGTTTTTGGGTCACACCCAGCAGTGCTCAGGGATTACTCCTGACTCCATGCTCAGAAATTGCTCCTGGCAGGCACGGGGGACCATATGAGGCAACGGAATTCGAACTAATGACCTTTTGCATGAAAGGCAAACGTCCCACCTCCATGCTATCTCCCGGGTCCCCAGGCTGAGAATTTATAATGAAATATGATAATGGCATATTAGGAGCCTAGTATGTTAAGTACCAGTGAACAAACATAATACTATCTAAAACATAGCTTTAATATAAGCAATAATATCTTGTGTCTTAATGTAAGTAAATAAAATTTGGGAACCAGAAAGACACTAAGTAATTCTAAGATGAAAAAGAGTGTGGGGTAAGAAAGATTTTATGAAAGACAAGTATCTGAGAATGAGTACGATTCTTTAAAAATTATGAGCTATTAATAATACTTACAAGGAAATTTAATGGGGATAGAGAAACAATAGAACTGGAAAAGTGTTACAGTCCTGCTCTGGTACATGCTTCTAAAATTGGGTTTATTAGGAGGAACTTGAAGATGGTCATCACCATACATACTATGAAGAAATATCGAAGTTCTTGATTTGAGTATGTACAGACTTGCTTTTAACTCAACTGAGGATCAGTTCGATTCACTGAAGCACTAGAGGTTTCTGCTGCTGGGGAAGGACTCCTGTCCTATAACTACTGCCTCTTTAATTTTTTTCTTTGCTATGAAAATTGCTAATTGCTTGTATACAGTATTAAAGAGTCAGTAAGAAATGACTAACTTATTTGTGGTTGTTTCTTTAACATAAAGTCATCAACAATATAAAGAATTTGTTCTACCTTGGATGGAGTGAGAGATGAGTGAAAGAAACCACAAGTTATACTTTATGATTTTCCCTCCTCATGTAAAGAAAAGCCTGTGGAAAACAATCTTTTAGTCCTTACCTGAAACTTAGCTATTAATTTAATAAAAAGCAACAAATTTTTAAAGTATAAATTTCCATACTAATTTAAAATTATGTGGTTGAAATGTTTTTAAAGGATTATAATGGTTAATAGTAGAGAATAAAGATATATGTTACTGCCCCATTTTTTCAGATTTAGTTTCCTTCATTGCAATTCTTAACAGATATTATTTGTGCTCTTTATAAAATGAATGATTAACATTTCCATATGCTTTCTGCTTAGATTATTAAACTTCTTAGCTATATCCTACCAAGATATATTCACTGTTGAAAGAGGTATACATCTCAGAACATGTTTTTAACTACACAAAGAAAACATTTTTATTTGCAGTACAGTGTTTCAGTGCTAGGTGGAAAAATTTGCAAGAATGGAACCAAACTTAGATATTTCGAGCATACAATGGATCTATTCACCACTGTTAACTTATTATGGCACTAATTTTAACATATATTATAACAAAACCTAGATTATCTGCTAACAAATATTTATTGTTACTTATATTTCACATTCACTATCTTTCTTTTAACTATTGTAACTGTAATAAACAAAAGAAAGCACTAAGTTCCCTGTTCTTAGGGCAGAATTTTTTTTTCAGTTTTTTGTGTATATGTTTGGGCCACACTTGGCATTGCTTAGGGCATACTCAAGAATTAGTCCTGGTGGGGATCAAGGGGCCATGTGAGATGTTGAATATCGAGCCCAAGTAGACCAAGTGCAAGGCAAGTACCCTACCTGCGATACTATCACTCTGACAGAAAGGTTCACAATTTGATATTCAGTTACATAGCAAAAGAGTGACATACCTTGTTTCTGAGAAAGTGATGACTCCCAACAAAGAAATTTCCTTGAAGTAATATATTTATAATACTTGATATCCAAGAACCAATATTTTTTCTAATGTAACTTATGGGCAGTCTAGTTTAGAGAAAGAAATAAGGTTTAATTCAGTTTCAAGGTTTAGTTAGTAAAGTTTTGTTTATAGTTCATAAGAGGAGGATAAAGATTCTAAATTTGATTCTTTTCTGGAGAGATAAAGATATTACACATATTTTAAAAGTATATAAAGTATATTAGTACATTTAAAACTCTACAAATGTGTAGTGTTAATGCATAATAATCATTTTGAGGACAAAAATTATATATAAATTTTATTGACTATAATAGCCTCTTATATGAGAGAAAGTAAATAGATTTATTGTATTTTGATATCAGCATATTCAGAAGGACTTTGAATATATATGTGTATTATGTTTAATGTTTCTTTAAAAATAAGCTTTTAATAGTTTGCATCATACTTGCTTGTTTCTATATGTACACATTTCTCCTTTACAGCTTTTGCTGCATGTTTCATAGAGCTTTTTTCTTTTCTTTTCTTGGCTTGTTTTTCTTTACTTTTGTTTTTAAATAAATACAAGGACTGGAATTTTGCCTCCGGAAGCAAGGTTACTTGTAAACTTGTCCATTTAGTATTACCATTAGTTTATGGAAAAACAAATTAACCCCATTTTTCAATTAATATTTTCAAATAACTTTTAATGAGTAATTATAAAATAATGTCAAACTCATTCTAATTAATACAAACAACATATTTTTCTTATATTATCAGTAAACCAAAAGCCAGTGAAGTGAAAAGGTACATTTTAAAGCATTCAAATTGGATTGAGCAACAAGTTAAATAATGAAAAATTAATGAAAAGTGCTTTTCATTTCACTAACATATAAACAAGTAGGGGAAATTCATACCACAAGCATTTCTCTTTTACCCAAATTTTCCTGGTAAATATCTTTAATTTTTCTCTGCTTCCTCAGAGCCCTTCTTGTAAGCATCCAAGTCTGTCTATGGTTCAGTGATGAAGACTCATTGAGTTCAGCACCTGCTCTCAGTTTTCCTGGTCACATGTTAACAGCCAGTATATTCTTTTTGCCAGATTGTCTAATAAAGTCAAGTTAAAAAGGCTCAAATAATGACTTTCAAATGTTTCAATTAGTTTACTTTGTAATCTAAAATAGCAGTTATCTCTTCAAGAGGCTGGAGACATAGTTCAGTGATAGGTTTTGCCAACAATGTACCTGGTTCTCTGAGCAACTCTGGGAGTTATTCCCTGAGAACAGAGCCAGGAGTGAGTCCTGAATTTAGCTGGGTGTGACCTACCCAACCTAATAAAAAGCAGTAATATAAGACAGGCAATATCCAGATACTTTCCACTTAGATTTTTCACATCTTCTATATAAAAACCTGGAATCTTTTTACATCTAGAGGTTCGTTTTGATGATTATTACACAGAAAAAAATACCAATTGTCTGACAGACCTTTAAGTAATTTCTTACGACCAAAAATGAATTGTTGAGAATGCTAAAATTAAAATCCAGCTATTAAGGCAAGAGAGCTAGTACAACAGGTATGTGGCAAACATGAGTTTGATTCTTGAAACCCTCTAAAAATAACTCCTGAGCACTGCTAGGACCTAAAAACAAACAGATAATTGAGAGATAGTTTCAAAATTAACTGAAATTTTTGTTTACTTTTGTTTTTGGGTCACATCTGTGAAGTTACTCCTGGCTCTGCACTCAGAAGTTACACATAGCAGACTCGGGAACCATATAGGTGGTTAGCATTCGACTCGGGTTGACCCTTTGCAAGGCAAACACCCTATCCACTGTGCGATCGCTCCAGCCCAAAATTAACTGAAAATTTTAAGGAACTACTGTTTTGCCAGTGACATTGATCTGTATTTCCTACTTTTATTCATCAGAGTTTTTACTCGAATTTGAAATTTTCAATAATCATACCTACAGTTTCACCAAGAAACTTGTTAAGAATTCACTGATAGACTTCACATAAATTACTACTTCCTAGCATTGTTTTTGCACCCAAATCTTTTTTTCCATATCCTTATTGTTTCTATTTGCACTACATTCACACTTTTGTCACTTTATTCTGTAAATATAGGTTCATGAATCAAGCATCTGTTTTTTGTCTCTATGTGTAGATAGGTACATTTATACACAATACCATTTTCTAAAATTGTATTTCGCATGTTTAAAACATCTTATCCAATATTTTTTCTATCTATATAAAAATTATAGGTTTGTTTTCAACAACATTGTAATTGAACTTTCCAAAGTTTATAAAATAAAGAAAAATGTATGGAACAGAGAATATAGACTTTGCATTTTTGAGGTACTTTTCCAGTCCTGTTGTTCCATATATTTTATTTTAGGAGTTACTAAATGTCCTGTTTTTTTCCTGTCTTGTTCATTTGGGCAAACAGGGGTAGATGGTCCCCCT
The DNA here is from genome assembly GCA_004027635.1 of Crocidura indochinensis. Lineage (NCBI taxonomy): Eukaryota > Metazoa > Chordata > Mammalia > Eulipotyphla > Soricidae > Crocidura > Crocidura indochinensis. Next base: position 4,281 of record PVKC010015872.1, read on the forward strand.
CCCTAGATAGGAGACGGCCTCCTAGCCCCAGGATTCAAATCCAGCATGCATCTCCGGAGAATGACAGGTACTAGTCAATGATACAGATGAGTGGCTTTGAGAGGCTGTAGGCATCAAGTGAAGGTTAATTAAGAGAAAGGTTGGTTATAACATTCTTCTCTTTTAGGATCCAGAGTCAGATATGTTGTGATGATATCAGTAAATGTACTAGGTCTTAAAATTCTTAAAGTTCTCAAAATATTTACTGAAATGATCCTAGCATGTATCTGGCACTTGAAGCCCAGTGCTTTTGACCCAGTGGAAGAATTGTTTGAGTGTTTCAACTTTTTATAGCATTAAAATAAAGAACTGATTTTTATATGCAAATATTATACAAAGGTGCTTTTAAAGTTTACTATTATCACACAGCCTATTCATTATTATATTGGTTTAATGTTGATTGCCTTGTTTGTTAGTACATAAATTTGTTAATGAAATTTATAGTTTTAAAGTATATATATTAATAGGTTTGTAAATATTATTTTCATTGTGTTCTTAAACCAAATATTGCCAAGGGATAAGATCTTCAAACAAGATTGGTTTTAAAAATAGAATCAATGCTTTTTAATCCTCTTCATATTATATAAAAATCACAAAAATATATCTTTTTCTTTGCTTTGTTAAACCTTACGGTAGTTGTCTGACTCTGTTTTTATAATGCTTGCATGTTATCTGAAGTCCATTTATTTAAAAATATTTTCCCAGTTGACCACAAAAACATTGTTGTTTATAGCTTAGTATATAGAGAAATTTAGCTATCACATTAGCAATACTAAGTATATATACATATATGATAGCTCAGAAATACGTCAACTGGTAGGGTCAGCATTCAGGTTCCGCATTCAGGTTCCTTATAAGCATGTGTTTACATATTATTAAAACTTTATTATTTGTTAAAAAAGTTAATTATATACATAAATAGTCAAAATATCTTCAGGGTATCTGATCAAAGATAAACTATACAATAGTCAAAAGAATTACTGTAATTGAAAGCTCATGGAAAAGACTACAATTTTATATTTTTGAAGGAGTTAAAAATATAATAATTTCATATATATGGCTCCTCTTAAAATTTGTATATCTGGAAAATTAAAACTAATTTTATATTTTATCTTTTTTTTTTTTTTTGGTTTTTTTTGGGCCACACCCAGTGACGCTCAGGGGTTACTCCTGGCTATGCGCTCAGAAGTCGCTCCTGGCAGGCACGGGGGACCATATGGGAACCGGGGGATCGAACCGTGGTCCATCCTAGGCAAGGCAGCAGGCACCTTACCTCCTGCACCACCTCCCGGCTCCCATTTTATCTTATTTTAAGAAAAGTTTTTCTAGAATTAAGATTTAAAAATAATTAATTTAAACATTATTATACATTTAAAATCTTTTCAAATAAGAACATAAGATAATAGTATAATTTAGATTTTAAAATTCACACTTATATTACTGCTTTCATATAACATGTATTTTTGTGCCCCAGCCATGCTATTAACATTTTTTAATGGCAAGAGACACAACAATTTTTTAAGAAATTAGAGATGGGCTGGAGAAATATACAACTACTAGGTGTTTGCTTGCATGTGGCCCCAATCAGGTTGGTTTTCTCAACATCCCAGATAGTCTCCCACATACTACCAGGAATGATTCTTAAATGCAGAGCCAGTAGTACCGCCAGGTGTGGCCCCAAAACAGACAACAGAAAATAAATTACAAATGTTCTTTTTAAAAAAATGTTGAAAATTTTTTATTTATTCCCAAACAAATGATCCAGTAGATTTTATCTTTTGTAGCTGTTGTTTGCATTTCAATGTAGGAAATTTTAATAGTCTTTTAATGAATAATACAAATTTATTTTCATGTAGAGTAAACAAAATAGTTCAGTAGTCCAGTTCTTATATATAAAGATTTATATATAAAACAAATAAGATTATATGTATGAAACGAAGACCAGCTTTATGCTAGTTTAACTTAAAATATATACTTAACAGGGTCTGAGCAGTGGTGCAAATGGTAGGGCTTATGCCTTGCACGTGCTGACCTAGACCAGACTACAATTAGGTCCCCTGGTGTCCCATGTGGTTGCCCAAGCCAGGAGCGATTTCTGAGCGCATAGCCAGGAGTAACCTTTGAGTGTCACCGGGTGTGGCGCAAAAAGTATATATATACTGAATTATGTTATTTGATTTATAGGTTTTATGGTCCACCTTGAAGGGTGGATTTTAGGAGGAGCAAATATATTTGTTAATCTAGGTTATTAAATAAATATCTTACAAAATTTTGCGAATATATTTTATTGACTTGCTCATGTATTTATCAATACTTTCTTAACCCAGATATATATTTTAAGTGATAATATTCTCATAATTTTACTGTAGATAGCAGAAAATTATTATACTTAAATAATTATTAAATATGAATAAAATGTAGGAATAAATTCTCATGAAAAAGAAACTAGGGCCAGGTAGACAATGAAGAGTTTTGGGCATGCTGTGTATCTGACTAAGCCTGATTTGATATTTGGCACTACATGCTTCCTTCCCAAACATTTATGGATTGTATTCCTGCTGAACCCAAGAACCACCTGGCTGACCCTGGTGATCTTAGGCACAACAAAAACTGAGAAGGCAACAGATAGTCACATTCTAGCATTCACTTGGCAAAAAAATGGCTCCATTGGAAATTACACTTCGACCCCTTGAGCACCTCTTAGGTCGTCCTACCCTCCAAAATTATATTGATGTTAAGTTTATGTCAACTAAAACTAACTTCAGCATTATATCTCATTTTCAGTTTTACAACTCCATTTATAATGTTCTACCAACTTCCTGTTGACATAAACATTGCCTAATATAGAGATAGTAAATATTCATATGGGTTTAGGCATCTTCTGTTTTTTGCTCAAGTGAGGAAAATATCTGACGTTATTGACAGGTTATATAATCAGACGTTAATGTCTTATATCTTGGTCATACTTGATTATCTTGAAAATTACGGTGACATTAAATATAATTTTTGCCTGGTTACTCGAGTTAATTGCAAAATATGTAATTGTCCTCATAATGTGGATATGTATGGAGATATTAACAAACTCAATACATGAGAATTTTAATGTAGTGTTTCTTTTGGGGGTGGACCACACTAGATTCTATTCAGAGCTTACTACTACTCCTTAAAAATTACTCCTGGATCAGCTCAGGGAACCATGGCTGTCATCATGCAAGGCAATTCTATTATAAAGCCAGCCTTTTTTAAATAATCAAAATTTCAGATTCAGAGAGTACATTGGATACAGCAATTTGGTGCTTGCCTTGGACACAGCCAATCTGAGTTTGGTTCCCAGTCCACAGCTTAAACACCCCAGCTTCAGAAGACAAACCAGAAATAAACACTGCACTGCTAGATGTAACCACAAAAACAAAATTTCTAGATTTTTGACAAGAAATTTATGTAATCTCAAGTGTTATACTAGATTTATTTGAGCAAAGAAATGTGGATATGTAGTGTACCTAGGTCTAGGGAAAAATATATAAATTTTGAAGTCAAAGAAACTTTCTAACTTAAATGTAGTAGAAGATAGGTTGAATTTTTTATCACTAAAATGATTACCACCTTTTATAGTCATTGAAATCAAAATATTTCATTGTAAATGTTAAAATTTTAACATGAAATATCATGAAATTGTGTGTACATACACTATTATTTAAAATAAAATTAAACATATTAGCTTGAATTATCTTCACTAGCTCAAGCGTTTGAGAATGTGAATATGTATGATTTGTAATAAATTTAATTTATTGCCTTCTATTTTAAATGTTTGGATATTTTTAAATTCTCTGTGAGAAATTTAAATGAAATAAGTAAAGTATCTTACTAAGTTTAAGATTAATTTTATTTTTTATAGCTTGAGAATTGAGAAAAATATTTATTTGTAGTTACAAAGTTGTTCAGAGTTGTTTGAGTTTCAGTCATACATTCTAACTTCCATCTTTCACCATTACACATTTCCTGCCACCATTGATTAATTTCTCATTCATTTTGCTTAAGTAGTTCTAATTTCTTAAATAAATAAAAATTGTAAAGTTTCCATGCTTTTCTCTTGGTTTCAGCTACTTGCCTAAAGAATTTTTATAAAGTAGCTTCTTGACTCAAAATAAAGGATAAAGAAATCACTCACTTCTTACCTTCCAAAATATTTAACTGTTGCAAGTGGATTAAGAGTTCAGATTAGGCTAGAGAGATAATACAGAGGATAAGGTGCTTGCTTTGCCTGAGGTTTTCCCAGATTCTGTCCCTGACATCAGACCATCATTTCCTGAGCATTGCAGGAGTTATCACTGAACACACAGTAAGCATCCTCAATAGCTCAAAAAGAAAAGTTAGAACAATCACCTCCTCAAAAAGCATTACATATTTGGTTTGCTTCATAGCATGTTTTGTTTTGTTATCTGTTTTTAGAAACATTCTTTGATTGTACTACTTGTAACTATACTATCATAGTCTACTTAAAAGCTATAATCATGCAATGTAAACATCAGTTATATACAAATTTATAAATGAATCGTTAGCACATGAGTCTATCTTTTTCTGTAGGTAGATTGAAAACAATTTCTTACATTCTTATGAGAAAACAAGTTGATAGTATTTTAAATTTCACATTTAGCTGCCTAAGTTGTTAACCATAATACAAAAATATTTCTATTTGCTTCCTGTAATATATTTTCAATTAAATTAAAGCATTATATATGGGTTCTTGATAAGTTTTTCCAAAAGCAGAATATGATATATATTTACCCTTATCAATACCAAGTATCAAATAGTATTGATAATTTATTAACATTAATTTTAAACTTTAAGAGAATGGTAATAACTTTCTGAAGCTGATTTGCTTATACCTTCAGAAAATTCACCTAATTGAATGTAATATTTGAAGAGAAGAATAAAGTAGCACATTATAAGTTTTATCAATTACCATTTTCTTTATTAGTAAACTTGTGAATCTTCACACTTAAAAAGAATAATAAAAAGAAACTTCTTGAGGGGTCAGAGCGATAATGCAGTGTTAAGGAATTTGCCTTGCATGCAGCTGACCAGGATGGACCCAGGCATCCCATATGGTCCACCAAGCCAGGAGTGATTTCTGAGCACATAGCCAGAAGTAACCCCTGAGCTTCACTGGGTGTGGCCCCAAAACAGAAACAAACAAAAAAGCAAACAAACAAAAAGGAACTTTATGAAATTTAGATTTAATTAGGAAAACCTGCCTTTTGATACTGCTCTTGCTACAGCAATAAATATTTGTTATAGTTTAAATTGAATGTATCTTTAATAGTGTTTAAATAATTATATTTGTGCCCTATGATGTATAAATCCAAATTCATAGAAGTATTTCATGTGAGGCAAAGAAAAAACAGTTTTTCTCACTCTTGTTTGCCAAAAATAACAATAAAATTATAATAAATCATATAACAAAATATTAAAATAAGGGGCTTGGGAGAGAGTTTACAAAGCTATAATGCACATATTGCATGCACGGAATCATAAATTTGATCCAGTCACCCAGAGTGCTACTAAGTATAGCTTTGGTTTACTGCCAACAAATGGATCAGAGCAGCACCACAGTATAGGTCCAGAGCATTAAACTATCTAGAGCAAACACTGGGCCTAGTGATCACGTGAAATGAGCACTGCTTGTGTTCTTCCGAAATATTAGAACAAAAACATATTCAAAACTAAAATGAAGACAACATGTTTGAAAAAAATTGTTTGGGGGGGTTCACCTCTGCTAAGGGATCCCTAACATTAAGTGTTATTTCCAGGAGACTAGGCAACTGAGTGCTAGCGAGTTTTATGACATGGGGAAATGATGTTGGCACACTCTCCAAATAAGTTAGACCAATTATAGTACTACATTCCTTTATCCAGGGTGTGTGTGTGTGTGTGTGTGTGTGTGTGTGTGTGTGTGTTTTGTAGATAAGCTAGCCTATTTTCTTAATATTTTAAGAATCTAAAATTGAATCTTGGTTAAATTGTGTTTAACAATACACTAGTCGATAAATGGTTGATAGTGTGCCCTGAAGTGTTTTTTTATTTATAGCAATTTATATTTTACCGAGAGCTGTAGAAAATGCAGAGTTTCACTTTTAAAGTTACTCAATTTAATGTAAGTTGAATTTTATAACATTTTGAGGTTTTTACTTAATCTGAGTGTTTAGACTATCTGATACTGCATAGACTAAGTCTGTGTGCTCAAAATTGATATTGCAGTGATAGTCTGAGCAATTCTTTTTTTTTAATAATCTTTATTTAAGCACCTGATTACAAACATAATTGTAGTTGGGGTTTCAGTCATAAAAAGAACAGCCCCCATCACCAGTGCAACATTCCCATCACCAATGATCCCAAGCTCCCTCTCCCTCCCCTGCCTATATTCCAGACAGGAATTCTACTTCTCTCATTCACTACATTGCCACCATAGACGTTGGTGTAGTTTTTGTCTAACTGCACTCACCAATGTATGTGGGAGCTGCATATTATCAGCCAGTCTGAACAGCCCTCATCTCTATTGTCTTTGGGCATTATTACAATGTCTTATTTTCCTAAAGATTCATAGATGAATGAGACTATTCTGCCTCTATCTCTCTCCCTCTGAGTTATTTTATTCAACATAATATATTCCATATACATCCATGTATAGGAAAATTTCATGACTTCAACTCCTGACGACTGCATATTATTCATTGTGTATATGTACCAAAGTTACTTTAGTCATTCATCTGTTGAAGGGCATCTTTGGTTGTTTCCAGAGTCTGGCTATTATAAATAGAGCTGCAGTGAAGATAGATGAGAGGAAAGCATTTTGTATTGTATTTTTGTGTTCCTAGGATATATATCGCTAAGAGTGGTATAAATGGAACGTAAGGGAACTCAACTTCCTGTTTTCTTGAGGAATTTCCATATTGTTTTCCAGAAATGCTGGACTAGACTGCATTTCTACCAGCAATGAAAGAAAGTTCCTTTCTCTCCACATCCCTGCCACCACTACTTGTTCTCATTCTTTGTAATGTGTACCAATCTTTGCAGTGAGAGATGGTAACTCATTGTTGTTTTGATTTGGATCTACCTGATAATTATTAATATGGAGCATGTTTTCACGTGTGTTTTGACCATTTATTGTTCTTTGTTAATTTCATCTTCCCATTTTTGATGGGGTTAGATATTTTTTCTTGTTAAGTTCTGCCAGTACCTCGTCTATTTTGGATATTAGCCCCTTATGGTGGGTAATGGGTGATTAGTTTCTCCCATTCTGTGGGTGGCTTTTGTATTCTAGGCACTATTTCCTTTGAGGTGCTGAAGCGTCTCAGCTTAATATAGTCCCATCTGTTTATCTCTGCTTCCACTTGTTTGAAGAGTGCTGTTACCTCCTTGAAGATGCCTTTAGTCTCAATGTCATGGAGTTTTTACCTACGTGTTGTTCTTTATACCTTATGATTTTTGGTATGATATCAAGGTCTTTAATCAATTTGGATTTGAATTTGGATTTGACTTTTGTGTATGGTGTTAGATGGAGGTCTGAGTTCACTGTTCTGCAAGTGGTTGACCAGTTGTCCGAACAGCACATGTTGAAGAGGCTTTCCTTGCTTCATTTTGTGTTTATTGCCCCTTTATCAAAAATTAATTGATTATATGTCTGGAGAACATGCTCTGAATGCTCAATTGTATTCCACTGATCTGAGGGCCTATTTTTGTTCCAGTACTATGCTATTTTAATGACTATAGCTTTGTAATAAAATTAAAAGTTGGAGAAAGTGATACCTCCCATATTCCGTTTTTTCAAGGATTGTTCTAGCTATTCATGAGTATTTATTGCTCCAAATAATTTTCAGATGTGTTTGATCCACTCCTTTGAAGAAGGTCATGGGTATCTTTAGCAGGATTGCATTACATCTGTACAATGCTTTGGGGAGTATTGCCATTTTAATGATGTTAATCCTACCAATCCATGAGTTGTGTATATTTCTCCATTTTCATGTGTCCTCTTTATCTGAGCAAACGTCTGAGCAATTCTTGAACACAGAAAACGCAGGTAGAGTACCATTAAGCACTTGTATTGCATTTTATTATCCCAACTATATATATATATATACACAGATGTATGTATGTATGTGTGTATATATATAGGAGTGATTCTGAATGAAGAACCAGGAGTTAACCCATGGTTATTGCTATATTCCACTTTGAATCTCGTTTTATATATCACAGACTTATGTTCCTAGAAATAGCTGTGTATAAAATGCATTTACTTATAAACATAACATTATATCTGACACGACAAAGACATTGTATTTTCCATTTCCTCTCAATTCTTGATTATAAGGAGCTATTGCTCTTAAGTATATTTGAAGAATATGTAAAGACATTGAGTCTTTAGAAGACTCATCAATGAAAGTAGCTTTCTAATGCATTTGAAATGAAAAACAGGTATAAAAAGAGTTAAGAACACAATTGTGAACCTATTTAAAAATAAGTTATACCTATGTATAAATAGGTTGTGTTTTTATGAACAAAAGCATAAATAATGTACAATTTTTAAATAAATATTTAAATAAATAAACTTTAAATATTTATCATCGTCTATAATTTACTGGCCCTGAGTTTGCTATTCTTATAGATTGAGTGTCTTCAATAAGCACATATATTATTATTGTTATTATTATTATTTGAATAAGACTTTAATAGTTCTTATAATTTGCTATTTTAAGAAATTCTGGAACTACAACAAATTCTTTTACTATGTAGTTTTAAAACCTATAAATACTAAGGTATAAATAGAAAGGAATGTATAAATATTTACAATAACTAAACCTGTAAAGTTGTGCTAGTAGTTATATTGCCACTGCTGGTGAAAAAAAATGAGGTCAGGAACATGAAATAATTTGATTAAATTCACTCTGCTGGATTGGAAGTACTGAGATTAAACCCAAATGGCAATCTGTGTTTTTAGCTTTTATGTTCCAGTCATTGGTACAACAAGTTTTCTGCTAGAAGTTATGGACTCTGAATTTTCATGGCAATTTTATATGTAATGACTTGTAAGTTTAGTGCAAATTGAACTCCTTAAACTTTAATTTACTGATGCTTTAAAAAAAAAGAGGGGGCAAAATTATAGTAACTACTTTGTTGAATTAGCAGCCTATCGACTTGAAATAAAATGTCTATGCTAGCATAAAAGAAGTTCTTAGGATGTTTTATATTTTATTATTGCTACCATTGTCATTATCATCATTATACAAATGAGAAAATATGAATACCCCAAGTTTTTAGAAGCCAAAAAACGGAAGATCTGAGCGTTTAGAGAGAACTTGGATAAAGGTTACATTAAAAATAAATCAGTGGGCCAGAGAGATAGCACAGCGGTAGGGCATTTGCTTGCATGCAGCCAATCCAGGACTGAAAGTGATTTGAATCCCGGCATCCCTAATGGTCCTCCAAGCATGGAATGATTTGTGATAACCTCTGAGGGTCACAGAGTGTGACACAAAAAACAAACAAAAAAGAAGAAGATGAAGAAGAAGAAGAAGGAGAAGGAGAAGGAGAAGGAGAAGGAGAAGGAGAAGGAGAAGGAGAAGGAGAAGGAGAAGGAGAAAGAAGAAGAAGAAGAAGAAGAAGAAGAAGAAGAAGAAGAAGAAGAAGAAGAAGAAGAAGAAGAAGAAGAAGAAGAAGAAGAAGAAGAAGAAGAAGAAGAAATGGGTGGGACTTAAAATGATAAATTAAAAATACTAGAGTGAAAAAAAATTAAATGTTAATAACTTTATTGTATAAGTTAAATTGTGCAGAGGCTTAGCAGATTTTTCACTTCCCTGAATGAAAACTTTAGTGATCAGACTTTCTGTTCTTCTAATTCCTTAAATTTACTGACATTGGAGCCTGAGAACTTGTTTACTTTGCATTTGATAACTTTTCTTTTGAATGGACATGGCTAACTCCATCTAATTTCTTTGCTAAATTACCAGCAATTAAGTAAGTTTCCTAAGCATCATACCCCGAAATCAGCATCATACCCGAAATAATCACCTCACTTTTCTGATCACTTTTTTTTCTGATCACTTTTCTGATCCTCCTTGTCCTGGTTTATTTTTCAGTTTTGTCAGAATTCACTGCTTTTCCAGCCATCTTTAATATGCCTGTATAGGATTTTGTTGTTGTTTCTTTAAAACACACACACACACACATTTTCTACCAATAGAATGAAAAGTGTTTTAAGGCAGTTATTGATTTTTGGAGTTTTTTTTCCTACAGACATATTTCCAAGCATTTATAACAATGCCTGACATATACATGTTAAACAAGCATTAGTTGAACGAATGAATAAAATCATTTGGTCTTGCATTGCTCAGTACAAGAAAAATAACATTTTCAAGGCAATTTTTACTCTTGAAAACTCTTCAGGTCAAGCATAAAATTCTTACGGTAAATTTATTACTGTTTCTTTGAAACTAAGAAGCCTATTAGGTCTCAGAGCTATTCTGCCCACCCTCCTGATCTCTATGTAACTATCTATTCTCTTCAGGAACAAGTTCCCCTTTCCAACAGCTCCTGCCATTCCTCTCAGCCATGTCAGATATTCTCCATATAATTTCTCCTGACGAAATGAAATAAATTTTCTCTTTATTGTGAGACATACATAATTTTTAGTGCTATTATGGGATTATTCCAAATGAATATGCATTGGAATCAATCTCTCTCTTTCCTTTGCAGGTCAATGCCTGTTAGAAACAATTTCACCCTGTTAGGTAAACTGACATTCTAATTAATCCCAACCAGCTCTGCTGCATTTTGACTTCTGATTTTGCCAACATATATTTTTTCTCATGTAAAATGAAGATGAAACTTTCTTAAAAAATACTAAGCAACAATTTTCCACTTGCTAAGTTTCAAAATTTGCTTTTAATCTTCAGAAAAAGAGTAACAATGGTATACAGCCAGAAATGGCATTTAGTTGCCAATTAGTTTCAGTGTATGTAAAAAGAAATTCTGAATTGGAAGGACAGAGAGCATGAAGGTAGACTGACTGATGACTATATAGAAAACTAGATGGAAAGAAATAATCAGACCACAGAATCTATACATTATGTGAAGACTCTACTTTGATTATGTCTGGTGTCTAGTACTGCTTGACAGACATTATACTCAGGAAATGTAGTATTAATGAAAAAAATAGACAGTTGACTTCTTAACATTGTTATAGGGATGAGATCAGGGAACAAAAACAACCATAAATTATAGAAAATAAATTACCAGGATAAAAAATAGACATATATTGAGACAAACTTATTGCTCTTTCTAAAGTAAGCTTGAGTTTTTTCAAGCACAATGTTTTATACTCAGATATATATGTTAGGTAAAATATAAACTGCCTTGAGGAAGTAAGATCTCTCTAGAGTAGTGTTTCTCAATCAGGGACCACATGGTTCCTCCTGGGCTTTAGGATTTTTCAAGAGAGCAACAGATGACCATTTCATAAACAGGGATCATACAATGAATCTAGAGGTCAACTGATAAAATGGGGTGGGAGAGATCAGAAGTAGAATCAGGAGTGACCATGATTTAAAAAAGGTTGAGAAACACTGTTCTATGTGAATTTTATTTCTAGTGGATAATGTTTTCAAATTCCAAATGTTCAGAGCACATTTTTGGAACACAGGATAAGTTTGGAACTTTATTAGCCTTGACTTTTCATTAGATTTTGAAATTGTTGCATGATTGCAGAAGCATAGCATTGGTGATTTTTAAATTAATATCTAAAATAAGATTGAAATAATGTTATTTGTTGATTTAAAATCATTTAATTGTGTCAGCCATATTATACTATAGCTTTTTATTTTTAAAAATAGTTTTGATGAAAACATCTTTGTAGCACCAAGTTTTGCCTTGTAAAAGAGTATTTCACCTCTTTGTAGTATTTCAGCAACTAAATCACTTAACATTTATTATTAGTACATTTCATCATGAACGTTGTTCATTAGGAATGACAAAGTTGCTTAGCAGGTCGGGTGTTGAGTTCATCACTCTAGACTTGCATATCTAGAGTAATGGATTGTCAACCTCTTGTATCTCTTTTTAAGCAATTGTGTCTTCTAGAGAGCACCAGTTGTGGTTATTATTTTATTTTATTTATTTTTTAAAGTTCTGACAAACACATTTAGGTAAAATAGTTGCCATTTTCACATCTATTTTTTTTAATCATTGTATGATATTGCTGTAGCTTTATTCATCATGTATTTTGTATTTCTTTAACATTTCATTCCACAGGCACTCCAGAAAGTCTGAAAGAGCTAGCATCCAAAAAAAGACTAGGAAGGGCACTGCCTCTGATGCAGAAAGGTAGGCTTGGTGTTGTGCCGTGTAGCAACCCATTTACTGCTATATTTAGGGATGCTTTTATTTTATTTTACAAATAGTTTCTCAGAATAGAAATCAACATGATGTTTAACAGCATTTATGTAAAGAAATATTCCCTATAGGGCTAACCTCCTGGGAAAGCAAATAAAGATTAACATATTCTTTAAATTTAAGGGGACATTTAAGGAGTTTAAGGGGAAATCTCGTATAATTCTCTAGGGATACTTCTAATTAATAAAATAATCAAATCTAAATTATTCTGATTTATATGCAAGAGCATACATATTTTGTTTTCTGAAATCATTTTTAGTGTTACTAGTGAATATAACATTAGAAATATGAAATTATTTTGTATAATTTATCTGAATCATCTTATTTATTTTTGTTTTTGGGGGGTTATGCTACTGGTGGTCAGGGGTTTCTTCGGGCTCTGCACTCAGGTCACTCCTAGCAGTGCTCGGGAGACCATATGGGATGCTGGGGATCAAATACAGGTCGCCACATGCAAGGCAAAGTCCTTACCCCCTGTGGTATATTGCTCTGGCACCAGAATTATCCTTTTTTATTTTTTTTCTAAAAATAGATTATCTAAGATTAGGCTTGTATATTAAAACAAAATTTGGCTAATTGGACATATGGGATTTTCAAAGTTTTGTATCTTTATGTATTGACATGTTTTAAGTAATAGCTGATACATATTTATTTATCTAACACACATAAAATGACAGATATACATCAATAAGTGTGTTCCATGGTAATTACTGTTCTGGAGATGTACAAGGTATAGCTTGGGGGGAAATAGAGTGTACAGATAAGTTTAGAAAATCTTTCAAAAACAGCTGCCTTTTGTGCTACAAAATATATAAAGTAAATATATAAAGTTAAAAATATAATATGTAAGATATATAGTGGATATAATATAAAAATATATAAAGTAAATAAATTCCATGAGACTGGATAACTTGGAGAAAAACTCTGTGACTTGAAATATACCACTAAAGTTCATAAAAAATTATACCCATTTTGGAGAGAAATAGAGGTTTCATAATTAGGATAGAGAAAACTGAAATGTATAACTGGAGAAATTCTTGGAGATTATATTAAAATAACATAAAAATTATACCTATTTTGGAGAGAAATAGAGGCTTCATAATTAGGATAGAGAAAACTGAAATGTATAACTGGAGAAATTCTTGGAGATTATATTAACTTTGGGAACCATGCTATAAAACTCTGCTTTCTGCTTTACTTTTTCTATGTAATTTTGATGGACTTTAAATATTGGGGGTAGATGGTTAATTTTGTGTTTCAAAATTAATACTAGTTTTTATCATATCTTGAAAGAGGTTTGAAAGTTCCAACAGATGCAAGATGCTAATTAGGTTATCACAATGAGTGTGGTCATTTATATTTACATGGTTCTGTGATTTATTTCATTAACCAATAATTGTCAATATGTGTGCTAGATTCAAAAATAAGATAATAAAATTCCAAAAAATGAAATTACCGAGTATTTTGCCTTTGAACTGAGATCAGGAGATTTACTCTGTAAATATTCTTCATGTGTACAAAAGAAAGATGAAATGTATTTGATGCTATTATCTGTAGAAGTATTATTTAGAAAATAATTTACAATGGGAAAGGATTTTGGAAATTAAAATATGTTGAAAAAATAAAGTTTTCTAAAGAAATTGATTTTGTAGAAGAAACTGAATTAAGTAATTTAAGTAGATGACATAGGTATAGTTTGTAGTGAAGCATTATTATTTATATTTTCTCACTCTTCACTAGAACTCAGCTAGCTTGAATAACTGAAGCATTCAAAATATCTTAATTGTATTATACAATTTTTTAATCTTTGGACATTTGTACCTCATACATGTTGTCTTAATTATGTTGAAATTATTGATATTTTGGAGTTTGCAACTAGGATATATGAGTGAACATATTCTTTAAAATAAGATACTGTTTCACAAATTGCTAAATGATTCTGTCAAAAGTACTTAATTACAAATGAATGATAGTTGCAGCACTGAAAATATCTGTTTATAAATACAAATTGTTCCTCAAACAAGAATATGATGAATTTTATAGACAGCTCATCTGAAATTTTTCTACATAAGGATCACATTTGTTATTTTTACTTTTACTTAAGTTACCTTAGATTCTAATATAAAACAAAACTTTTGTATATGCGATTTTTTATCATAATAAAATTTTGGTCAATTTTATTAACATGCAAATAGCATGTCTCATGTTATTTGAAATAATTATTAACCTGGATTTTATTAGCTCTCATTTCTTTAGAAGTTACCAGAGGTTGACTTCTAATTACAAGTTGAAGAATAACCTTATATGAAAATATACTGAAATCTATGGCGATCAGTTGAAGAAAGAAGGCAGATTTTGAACTTTTATGCCTAGTCATTTATAGTGAGCTAGCTGCAGATAAAAAGTCTAACTTCTTTTAACTTCTTTTTTTTTTTTTTTTTGGTTTTTGGGTCACACCCGGCAGTGCTCACGGGTTACTCCTGGCTCCATGCTCAGAATTTGCTCCTGGCAGGCACAGGGGACCATATGGGGCACCGGGATTCGAACCGATGACCTTTTGCATGAAAGGCAAACGCCTTACCTCCATGCTATCTCCCGGGCCCCATAACTTCTAACTCTATTGTTAATCCTAATGTGTATACCGTTTCTATTTGCAGTAATATAAATGTCTAAGGTTTGGTAAGATATTTTTATTTACTTAATTCAAATTATACATTAGTGTGAAGGAAAGAGAATATAATATGCATGGATTTGTCACTGGTAAATATGTACATTTAGGGAAAAATTCTTTCAAACTTATTTTGGAATTAGAGTTTTGCTCTGGAAAAATTACTTTTGTGTGTCTAATATATTTGAATATTAGATAGCTATAATTTATTAACTGTCATTTAAATATTTTGTTCCTGCAAAAGCTTAGCATACAATTCTATTGTAATTTTACCAGAAAAAAATTATATTAAATAAATATGCATTTATATTTTGATTGTGAATAATACACAAAGATATAACTATATTAGTTTTCATTTTATATATAGAAATATTCTATTTCAATTGGTAGAAAAAGTGTTGTGTCGAATAAACCTGTGTGAATCACTCTTGATTCTATTTAACACTCTTTTTGCAGGATACTCTAATACTGTTAATACATTTCTAAATTAGGAAGAAAGATTACTAATGCAAAAATGCAAATTCAATACATAAAGCAAACACATATATATCCATATATGCACACTTCGTACTTGAAATGCCTGGTATGTAAATACACTAGACAGAATAATTGGCAATTCCTGTTTTACTTCTTCCTCATTTATTCTCTGATCATCCTTTTAATTTTGTAATTTTTCATTATTTCATCATTCTTAAAACCCTTACATTCTTAGCTCTTGCATCCCATTTCAATGAAAAGATCAAGGCTCAACAGCCTGAATTTTTTTCAGCCTTTCATGTCTCTATCTTAGATCAATTTTACTCTCGTCTTCTCTGAAACAAACTGTATTTGGCTCCTTTACCTCTCATCTCTAGAACTTTGTCATCTCTCTTCAAGTCCATATTTCGCTGCTCAGTCCCACCTCTTCTGAATCATCCTTATTGCCACATTCCTCTCTTATTGAAGGCAAAGTCATTTTCTATGGCTCTGCTTTTGTCTGTGCTTTCATACTTTCTCAATTTTGGCTGTGATGAGAACAGTTTTGTAGCTGAAGACATTTAGTTTATGCCAAAATAAAAATAGATCTCATGTTCAATGGTTAACATCAAACAAACTAAACTATTTTCACGCACAGCAAGCTAGCAGCTTGAGAAATGTGAATTCTAAGCCAAATATTTTCCATCTCTGTTCACAGAGGAAGCCATTTATTTGCCTGTAAAATGGTTTTCTCTATCATTTCCATTTAGTAGTGCTACAAAGGATCCATTCAGATTATTCATATTTCAAGTTACACATAAGCTATATTTTTGCTGCTTACAAACTACATTGAAGAAAAGCAATATAAAGGGAATTGCAAGGCTCTTGAAATTTCTTAGTTTCAGGGTAAAAACTTTCAGTTTTCAAAACACTTTAGAAAGTGTATTTTGAACAAGAAATCTTTGAAATACTAAAGTTATTTCAGAGCGATTGGACCCTTACAACATTAGGAGTACATTGGGGTTAAGTTTTAATTTGTGTAAATTTTATTGGTAAGACTAAGTTATGGGCTGGTCCGATGGCAGTGGTTTATCAGAACTTATTAATGTTAGTATCACAAAAGTTGGTATATAACCCCCACCACACACTGCTCAATTTGACTGGCTTAGAAAAGAAAAAGACTAAATTATAGTATCTACTTTGGGATTTGTTAAAACATTGTTTTAGATCAAAATGATAAAATGCACATTTGTCTCAAAATGAATTCTGTCCTTTATCTATG
>PVKC010015873.1:0-21182 GCA_004027635.1 Crocidura indochinensis
GAGGGAGGGAGGGAGGGTGGGAGGGAAGAGAGAGAGAAGAAAGGGAAGGGAGGGAGAGAGGTGGTAGAAGAAGAGAGGGAAGAAGGAAAGGGAAGGAAGAGGAAAGGGGAGGAAGAAAGGGAAAAAGGGAAGGGTGAAAAAGAGGAAGGAAGGGAGGGAGGGAGATTAGGACATCCCCAGCTGTAATTATAGCTTACTCTTGGCTCTGTGTTCTGGAATCACTCCTGGCAGGTAGAATCAAAACAATAATGGAGTGAAATTATGAGAATTTTCTTAAATTCAATATGTCAAATGCATATTTAATCAAATGCACTGATAAATTTCTATATCCAAAGACAAAATATCCAACTTAGTAGTTACTAAATTTTATTTTTCAATGTAGCAAATTGAATGACAAGAATCATCAGGACTATTTCTAAAAACAAAGATTTTAAAACTGTTTTTCATTTTTCTGTAGGTTAAAGACAAAAGAAGCTATGTAGCAGTTTGGACAAGAGATGCACTTTATCTTGGATATGAACACCTTCAATTCATCAAAGTAATAGACACAAATAAACTGAAACAACTTCTATATGTATCATCAGCTTCTATTCTAAGTATACACAAAGTTGAGTATACAGCACATCCTTTGGAGCTTGCATTGTTATTGGAGACCTGTGTAAGTTGTGACATCTCCAAGACAGTTTACCTTATAATATATAATGAAGATACTGAAGAATTAACGTTCAGGGACTTAAAAATGCTGATCACTTCTGACGGTCATTTAAGTATGCATTTTACCTTTTCGGCAACACCAGAATTCATTCTCACTGACAAACATAGAGTATACTATTATTACCAAAATTTTGCTGATAATGGAATTTTACAAACACCTACTGAGAATGGAAATTTATCAAAATTATCACAGGACAGCATTATTCATCAAGTTTTCATGGGTAAGGCATTCTCATTCTGAAAAAAATATCTATATTTCATGAATACATAACCATTTTAGATGTACTGATAAATGATGATACTGACAGCAACTACACTTTTAACAACCTTAAAAATGGATAGATTTTTAATGCTACTGATTGTAATAATAAGATCACATATCAAAATTGCAAACTCTTTCATTTTGGTAAATCTACAGATTTGCATTTACACGTGTATTTGTTGTTTAATAATGTTTTTAATAAGCAGTGGAAAGAGCAAATACTAGTGTCTGATTTCCCATTTTGATTGTAACTCACTTTTACACTTCTCTAACAATGAAAAATAGTTTAAGCTTCATGCTAACTTGCTTGTCACATAATACTTTTAAACATTTTTATTATCAAATTTCTAATGTGGGAGCTTTGTAAGAAAATGTATTTTGACATTGATAACTTTGATTCAAGTATTCTGATCACCCAAAAAGGAATTGCCATTTGGGGAGTAGGTACTTGATTAGAATATGATTTATAAAAATATCACTTATATGTTCAGATTCTAAATAAAATATGCATAAACACTGTGTACTCAGAACCTTCCTGTCTCTGTGACTTTACCTTCTTCCAAATGGAATGCTCATAAACATTTTTTGTTTTGTTTTTTAACTAAGGACAATATCCCCTAGAAGGATATTTACATTACAACACAGAAAATATTGTATCTGGATAAAAAGTTATGAAATAAATTATAGCCCAATTATTCCTTTTACAGAACCAAAGAAATATATACACTATGAAGCTTTGTGATTTCAAGTACTCTGATAAAGTCACTATTATTTATGGAGAGGTGCCCTCTCCTCCCTTTATATTTTGGCTTATCCCAGTTGTATTAACAAAACATGTTACTACAAAAATCTATAAACTTGAAGTCTCAAGCAATAGTAATTTTTATCATTGTTCTGAAAACTCTAAGTGTAAGATAAGTATAGCAGCAAGCTTAGTTTCTGGTGAGAACTGTTTTCTTGCCCTGAATATTTCAGCCACTTCTTGTATTCTCAGATGAATTCTCCTTGCAGACAGAAAGGAATTATGATGTCACTACCCGCTATTGTAAGAACACCATTCTCTTGAATTAGAATATAACCCTTGCATACCCACTTAACTATAAGTATTAAATAGGAAAGATTTTATATCCTGATACAATCACAATAGGAGTTACAACCTCAGATTATGTACTTTTTGTGGAGGAAATGAGATTTAGTCTATAAGATAGTACTTCTAAATATGCCATTCTTGTCATGCTTATCATTGTTTTATATATTAATTCCAGCTCTTTTATCTATGTAAATGATGTGATACAGTGAACATGAAGAGAAAGGGAAGAAAAATCACTCTATTATGAAATGGTAGAGATATTCTCTAATATTGTGTTAAGTTGTAGTGTTGTGTTACACTAAATTCACAGTATAAAAATTCAGTCATCATAAAAATTATTTTAATACACTTAAATGAAGCAGCTTTTAGGTATGGTTGCATAGACTAACACAAACTTTTCTAATTTTTTTACAGATTATTTTGGAAATATTATTGTAAAAATGGAAAACAATGATATGTTTTTTTTCAAGAATTATATTAAAGAGGCAATAAAGCTACATTCATGGACAACTAACACCAAAAAATCATTAATTTCCATGTTGCCCTTTTCTCAAGTATATTTCATATATGTTTCCGATAATGGTGATATAAGTACACAGGCATATCCTTTGCAACTGGAGATACAAAATGTAGCTTTCAGAAAAAGAGAGGTGTGCCCCTACATTGCATTTCATAGTAATATTCTTGATGATATTTACTTTTTGGATAAGGGACAGAATCTGTCATTTTGGGTTCAAGTAGTCTATCCAGAAATTAGAAGCATGTATATACTTATGGAGTCTTATGGGCCCAAAATATTAGGAAAGAAAGAAAAAGATAGTTATGAAGCTGCCAAGGGACGAAGCACTAAAACTAAGGTAAGTTTTTTAAACTCATATTCTGTGGTTTACAATGATTTTTCAAGCACATAAATACAACACCACACCCATCATCAGTATCAGCCCTCCCAAAGGTAAGTTAATATTTGAATTTTTATTTTATTATATTTTCCTTTATTTTTTAATGATTTTTATTGAGACCCATGTGAATTACAAGTCTTTCACAGTTATATTTAAGGTACATAGTGACAGAAAATTAGGGCAATTCCCACCACCAGTGTTGACCTCCCTTCACCCCTGTTCCAAGCATGCATCCCATACTTCTCCCCTTTGGTCCCCTGGACTGCTAGTATAACTGATCCCCTTTGTTTATGACTTGTTGTAGATTTTGATTCTGTTGTTGATTTTGAATTTGGTACTTAGGTCTGATCATTTTTAAGTATTGGGGAAATTTTAAAGGGAATTCCCTTGATCTAAGAGATAAAGGGTTTCTCCACCCTTGAAGCATACTGTCATGAGAACAACTACAGGTTCCATATGTGCTCATTATCTAACACAAAGTCTTTTTATTGTGCCAGGAAACATTCTACTCAGTTATGGTTTAGTCCTCCGTAACTAGAGATATTGGTATCTGCACAGGTCATATGACAAAGTCTAGGATAGAGTCTTTCTTTATGGTTATAGAAGTTCTGCTCTGTCACAATTGTAGTTAGTTTTCTGTAATTAGTGATTTTGATTTTTGCACAGATTTTTAGGACGAAGCCTAAGATACAGCCTTCCTTATGGTTCCAGAAGTTCTGCTCAGTAGTAGTTGTTGTCAAAGCCAGACCTCTGGAGTTAGAGATCTTGGTTTTTGTTCAAACTCTAGGCTTAAATTTAAGTTAGGGTCTTTCTTATTGAACCCAGGAAAAGTTCTTCCCAGTTACAGTTGTCAAAGTTAACTTTCTGTAATTAGTGGTCTTGATTGTTGTGCATTTCAAGGACTTAATGTCTTCTGATTTCATCTTACCATTAGGTGGTAAGGTAGGGCAACCTGCTCTTAGATCTAGTTGTTACTGTTTCCTCATCATCAACGAAGTATCAACCTGGTGAAAGTTGGTGCAAGGTGGTATTAGGCAGTTCCCAGAGAGTGTTTGTTTCCTGGTGCTGTTGCAGGGAATTGTGTTGGTTCTACAGTTGGGATCTGGGGTTCGGGATTGAAGGGTTGCTGTCCAATCACATGGATTCTAAGTCAAGTCTCCATGACACATGTTCAGGATGAAAGGCACCCCTATATTATAAAATTTATAGGTTCTTATTTCTAGCAGATAACAGCTTATTTATAAACATAAAATTTCTTTTTTTTTTAGTATGCCTATACAAAAGGAACAGTGCCATATTATATTGCTGGTGCATGTGGGGATAAAAAAAATGACAGGCTATACAATTTCTGTGCCCTGGTTTTGACCTGATCATTTATCCAAAGCAGGGATTTCATACCACGCAGAATTCAAGCAAGTGAAATTAATAAAAATGATATAGATAGAAATTAAAAAATAGGAAAATAGAAAAATTAAAGAAATTTTAAGAAAAAAGGGGGGATGGAGGAGGCTACTTTTATATTTGGAACTAAAAACACTAAGAGACATAACTATTGAGGTATTAAACATACAGAGAATATAGATATCCCCATTAAGTCTTTTGAGATATTCTTGGGGGGGGTTAAGATTCAGGGTCCATTTGCTTCCCACACTGTGTTCTTGTTGGGTTTGAGAAATAGTTTGCAGCAATAAAGGTTCTGGTAGTGTCCTTGAGTGGAGGGTTCTTCTGAAGCTGAATCCAGTAACATACAACGGCCCACACTTAGGAGTGTGTGTGGAACGAAGGGCCACATAGAATGAGTCAGCAGGAGTGATGGTTGTGGCATTTTGCTGGGACATGGGATGTGGGACTGAAAGGATGTGCTTTTGCTTTGGGAGCTAGGTGGTAGTTTATTGGGGTAGGATGTTGGTCTCAGTACCTAATGAGTTAAGAACTGAGGGTAAAGAGAGTTAATTAGGGAAGGGTCAAGATTAGGGGAAAAAAGAATATAAGGAATTCTGAAGAGGGGAGGGGGATATATATCAGAGGTTATATACAGTATAGGTATGGATTGTTTCAGTATAGGTTGGGCAGACAAAGAGAAGCCCACAGTATACAAACTTATACCCACTTATAGACAGACATTAGTTCTAACCCCACCCCTCATTATTCCTGTGTAACCTTCCCTACAAGAAAGACTTCTCATTTCTGGGAGGGGTCTTTGGTAGGTAATAAAAAGGTTTGGCCTCAGGGGCAAAGAGAATTTTTGCATGGATGCAGGATGGAGGAGGAAGCAGGAGATCTCTGAGGGACAAGGTACAATGCAGGGCTGAATTATTGTATGAGTTCTTATCCCTAGTAGATAAGAGCTTGTTCTATATGTAAAATTTCTCCTTTTTTTAAATATGTTTTGCAGGAAGAAATGGTGCTACATTATATTGCTGGTGCATTTGGGGGTGGGAAGAGAAGAAAACAGAAACAAGACAAAAAATTAAAATATATATACTCACATATATATATATAAAATAAGAATTTTGAAATGAATTAATAAAAGTAATTAAGGGAACAAAGTGATGCAAGAGACTACCTTACATTTGGGGAAAACAGGTTAAGAGGTAGTATTATATAGGTCTTAAACTTATGAAGTATAGGCTTCCCCATTGTCTTTTGAGATTTTCTTGTAGGGTGTGGGTTCCAGGATGCATTTTCATCACACGCCCTGGTCTTCTTGAGATTGAGAAAAGATTTGCAGCAGAGAGGTCTTGGGTAGAGTTCTTGCTCTGGGGATCCCTTTTGGGGCTGAGTCCGGTATCAAACAACAGGCAACGTTAGGGAGAGGTGAGGAGAGCCACACAGTGTGAGTCAGCAGGGATGTTGTTTGTAGTTTCTTGCTCGGGATGAGGTATGGGTCTGAATGGGTGTCTCTTCGCTTGGGTGCTGGGTAATGACTAATTGGGGTAGAAGGTCGGTCTTGATGCCTAATGAATTAAGAACTGAAGGTAAAGAATTTTAATAAGGTGAGAAATCGAGTTGGGGTTGGGGGGTGAATAAATAATCGGGTTTCTGAAGGGGGGACAGGGGATAGTATATGGGAAGGGCTATATACACTATAGGCATGGGTTGTTACAATTTAGGTTTGACTCTTTATGTGCTCATGCCCACATAGAAACATACAATAGTTAACTTAGGTATATGAAAACAGAAAAATAGGTAAATATAATACAACTAAGGTAAAGAAACTAATAAATCAACTAAGAGATATTGGGTCGGTGTGTTGAAGTTGGGAGGTTTATTACTCAATTTCTAGGGATTTTGTTAGTGATGGCGTTGGGACTCCTGAATGTGGATTTCAGGATTGGGTGATGACTGGAGCAATTTTGGATACACATAGGTTTCACATCTCGAGTACTAAACAATGTGTTAGTGAGGCCTAGTGGTTACCCGATGTAGTATTGTCCACAGAACCTTATGTATCAAATTTTCTTTCGTAAAGAGGAAGTAACAGTGTGGTTTTTTATTTGACATGGATTGAATTGATGATAATGAAGAAGAAAAGGGAGAGAGAAAGAAGTAGTGAGAAGAGAGAAGAAAAAGGGAATATTATGTTCGATGAGTCGGTCCTTTAATATAAATCTGTCGGTCACAGTTGACTGCTTCAGTGGTCTGGCTGGCCACATACTTCAGGTCCTAATAGAGGGCATAACCTAGAGATAAAGGGTGTGTTAAAGTGTTTTATCAAGACATTTTCATAATGCAAACTGGGTATGGTGTCTAGTGTGACTGAGCACTGAGGTGTCAACTTGGCTTGTCCACCATTTGTGTCCAACAACCTCTGTGGGCAGAAAAGATGAGGGGTTATTTTAAACATAGTAAGATTGACATTAAAACATATTGTCATGAAATGCTTCCACTGGAGTCACTGACTTCCCTTCGTTTTCATTACCTGTAATCTTATATAAGATCCCCAAGACATTATTATGGGCCTTTGTAGTAAAAGGCTAATTACATACCTGCGGGTGTCCTGTAAGCCCCCCGAAGGGGCCCGGCCAGCGGGAGTCAATGAGAGGCTCACGGACAGCCGCACCTTTATTTTTCGAGGCTCAGATCACACCACACCTGTAAGAAATCTGAGAGGTTAATAATAAATGACCTAAGACGAAAAACCGATCAAAGACACTTTTAATATGATCCTGTATCCTCTTATATAGACAAGGTAAAGAGGGGCAGGCAAAGGGAATGTCAATCATTCTTTTGGCGCACAGGCCACTTGATTATTCCAAATATGGTAAAGGCACAGCACAGGTTGGGTGGAACAAAGAAAGTAACATCATTTCCCAAATATGGAAAGCGGGCAGTGGGGCAGGGGGTGAGATAACTTGCAAGTCAGTTTCCATGGAGACATCCTGTGACCCTGGGAAGGGTCTGCTGATCACATTCCCAAGCTCTTAACAGATTTATGGTAAGGCAATAACTTTGTAAAAACAATGTTGCACAGAACAATAATGAATACCTTGTTAACTCAAGAATGTGGACTAGGGGAGTAAGTTTTATTCCTGGGAGTGGTACCAGGCCATGTCCTTCCCCCCAGGGCCAAGAAGTTACATATTATCTTTGTGGCTGCCCGTTTCCTGCTATCTCAGGGCCTTTGTAGCAAAACAGCATGTAGGCAGTTTGCAGGAGCAAAACTGGAAAATGGCAGAGAGACTGTTGCAAAAATGGTCACTGTCAGGTCATGGTAACCAACACATACCTGTTCTCTCTATGCTGTTGTTTCTGCTGTTGCTGGTTTCTTAATAGAATAATGTGTAGTCAAGGCTTTGTGTTGTTCATTTTCTACTTGTTTTGGGCACTACTCCCCAATATATGTTGACAATTACAGTGTCTGGAATTTCTACTTGTTAAACCATTATATTTGTTCATGGAGTATTACATGTATATATGGTATATATTCTAGGTACTTCAGATTAGTGCTATCATTCTGTTTGTCTTTCATCTTCTGACTTACTTCATTTAATATAATATTTTGTAAATCCATCCATGTTGCTGCAAAGTCTATGATAGTATCATTTTTCTTTTTTTGGTTTTTGGGTCACACCCGGTAGTGCTCATGGGTTACTCCTGGCTCCATGCTCAGAAATTGCTCCTGGCAGGCACGGGGGACCATATGGGGCACCAGAATTCGAACCAATGACCTATTGCATGAAAGGCAAACGCCTTACCTCCATGCTATCTCCCGGGCCCCTGATAGTATCATTTCTAACTGCTATTTTGTATTCCACTGTGTATAAATACCACATCTTCATGATCCAATCATCTATTGTTGGACATCGAGGTTTGTTCCAAATCATCGCTATTGTACTGAGTGCTGCGCTAAATAGTGGGGTGCACACATACTTTGAAATGAATGTCCTTCTGACTTTGGGATAGATACCCATGAGAGCAATTGCTGGGTCAGATGGCAGCTCAATTAAGAGTTTACTGAGCACTCTCCAGAATGTTTTCCATAGGGTTTGGACAGCAGGGCATTCCCACCAGCAGTGAATGAGAGTTTCTTTCATATTGCATCCCTGCCAACAGAGATTGTTTCCATTATTTTTTATGTGAGCCATCCTCACTGGTATAAGGTGGTACCTCATTGTTGCCTTGATTTGAATTTCCCTAATGATGAGTGAAGGTGAGCATGTTTTCATGTGTCTGTTGGCCATCTTTTGGTCTTCCTTGAAGAAGTGTCTATTTATTTCTTCTCCCCATTTTACTATGGCTTTATAAGATTTTGGGGGGCTTAGTGTTCTGAGTGCTCTGTATATTCTGGATATTAACCCTGTATCTGATATGTTGAGTGCAAAGATTTTTGCATTTGAGTTGACTTTTGTATAAGGAGTGAGGTATGGATCAATATTCAGTTTCTTACAGGTGGTTTTCCTGTTGTACCAACATCATTTGTTGAAGAGACTTTCTTTGTTCCAGTTCAAGTTCTAGCTCTTATGTCAAATATTAGTTGACTGGATATCTGGGGGTTTGTCTCTGGAAATTCTGTTCTAATCCACTGGGCTGAGGCTCTGTCTTTGTTCCAGCACCATGCTGTTTTGATCACAATGGCTTTATCTTCAGATTAGGTAAAGAGATGCCACCCAACTTCTTGTTTTTAAGTATGTATTTGACTATCCTGGGTCTTTTGTGGTTCCAGATAAATTTTATGACTGTTTTAAGTCTTTAAAAAATGATGTCTGAATTTGGATAGGGATTGCATTAAATATATATATATATATATATATATATATATATATATATATATATATATATATATATATATATATATATATAAGTTTAGGTAAGATAGTCATTTTGACTATGTTGATTCTACCTACCCATGAGCATGGGATGTTTTTCCATTTCCTTAGATTCTCTTCAATTTCTTTCTGAATTGTTTTAAAGTTTTCATCGTATAGGTTCTTCACTTCCCTTGTAAGGTTGATTCCTATGTACTGGATATTTTTGCATACTATTTTAAATGGGATTGTCTCCTTAATCTCTTTCTCCTCTACTTCATTACTTATATAAAGGAACACTACTGTCTTGTGCATTAACTTTGTAGCCGGCTACTTTACTGTATTGGTTAATTGTTTCTAGGAGTTTTACTGTGGTCTCTTTAGGGTTTTTGATGTTTATCATCATATATATCATCTGCAAAAAGAGATAGTTTGAGTTCCTCTTTCCTTATTTGGATTCCTTTGATTACCTTCTCTTGTCTGATTGCTATTGCTAGGATTTCTAAGATTATATTGAATAAGAGTGGAGAGAATGGACAACCTTGCCTAGTTCCTGACCTTAGTGGAAATGCTTTCAGTTTTTCGCCATTAAGGATAATGTTGGCTGTGGGCTTTTCATAGATAGATGTAACTATTCTTGAGGAAGGTTCCTCTAGTCCTATTTTGCTGAGTGTTTTCAACATAAATGGATGTTGGATTTTGTCAAACACCTTCTCTGCATCGATTGATATAATCATGTGTGTTTTGTCTTTCTTGCTGTTAATGTGGTGTATGATGTTGATTGATTTGCATATGTTGAACCAACCTTGCATCCCTGGAATGAAACCCACTTGGTCATGGTGTATAATCTTTTTGATGTAGTGCTGAATTCATTTTGCTATGATTTTGTTGAGTATTTTTGCGTCTATATTTATTAGTGAGATTAGGTCTGTAGTTTTCTTTTTTGGCAGTGTCTTTGCCATCTTTGTGAATGAGTGTGATATTAGCCTCATAAAAGCAATTGGAGAGGATTCCTGTCTTTTAAATGGTTTGAAAGAACCTGTGGATCAATGGTAGTAATTCTTCTTGGAATGTTTGATAGAATTCACCTGTAAAATCATCTGGACCCAGATTTTTGTTCTTCTGGAGTTTCTTAATTACTGCTTCAATTTCTTCCGAAGTGATTGGCCTGTTTAGGCTTTCTAAATCCTCCTTTTACAGGAAGATGGTATATTTCCAGGAATCTGTCAATTTTTCTGGATTCTCTAGCCTAACTTAGTATAGTTGCTCATAATAAGTCCTCATAGTGTATTATATTTCTTGGGGTTCTGTTTTAATCTCTTCCCTTTCATTTGTGATCCTACTTATTTGGGTGTTTTCCCCCTTTTTTTTTTTTTTTTTTTTTTTTTTTTTTTTTTTTTTTTTTTTTTTTTTTTTTTTTTTTTTTTTTTTTTTTTTTTTTTGGCGAGTCTTACCAGTGGCTTGTCTATCTTGTTTATTCTTTTGAAAAAATCAGCTCCTGGTCTCATTGATTTTCTGTCTTGTTTTCTTAGTTTCTATGTTGTTTATTTCTGCTCTAGTTTTTATTATTTCTTGTCTTCTGGTTATGTTTGGGTTTCTTTGCTGCTATTGTTCCAGCTCCTTAAAGTGACCCTTTATTTGCTGATTTTGTCATTTTTCTCTTTCCTGACATAGTCCTGTATTGCTATTGTTTCCCCCTAATTACTGCGTTTGCTGCGTCCCACAGATTTTGACAAGTTGTCTCTTCATTATTGTTTATCTCAAGGAATCTTTTTATTTCTTCCTTGATTCCTCTTTGATACAGTTATTGTTGAGCAGCATGTTGTTTAATCTCCAGGTGTTGGATTTTCTTCATATCTCCTTTTTACAGTCAATTTTGACCTCTGCTGCATAGTGATCTTTTAGAGTGCTTCTAATGATCTTTATATTTGTAATTTTATACAAGTTAGATTTATATCCTAAGGCATGGTCTATTCTAGAAAATGTTTCATATGGGCTTGAGAAGATTGTGTTTTCTGTTTTCTGGGGTGGAGGGCCCTATATAAGTCCATTAGCCCTATATCTTATAATTTTTCATTTAGGGCTCTTATATCTATGCTAATTTTCTTTCTGGTAGATCTGTCCAGTGGTGATAGTGAAGTATTGAGATCAACTACTACTATCACATTTCCTTTCATGTGTTTCTCCAGGTTTGCAGGCAATTGCCTTACATATTTTGCTGGCTCTGCATTAGGTGCATAAATATTAACCAGGGTTAGTACTTTTTGATCTAGTGTTCCCTGATCGGTAAGTAGTAACCCTCTTTGTCTCTGATCACTTTCTTGAGTTTGAATGGAATTTGGTCTGATATAAGAATGCCATTCCTGGATATTTTTTGTTTTTCATTTGCATGAAAAATTTATTTCCAACTTTTTATTCTAAATCAATGCTCATCTGTACTTGTAGGTATGTTTCTTGCATGCAGCAGAAATCCGGTTTATGTTATCTAATCCAGCTCTCTATTTTGTGCCTTTAATGGGAGTGTTTAGTCCATTAACATTTAGGGAGATTATTGACAGAGAGGGCCGTTGTGCAGTTGTACTGTGTAGGGTGGTTGTTGTTAAAATTGTAGGTTTGGATTGTGTAATTCTTCTCTGAGTAGGTCATTTAGAATTGGTTTTGAGATAGCTCAGCGGTGTTTGCCTTGCAAGCAACCGATCCAGTACCTAAGGTGGTTGGTTCGAATCCTGGTGTCCCATATGGTCCCCCGTGTCTGCCAGGAGCTATTTCTGAGCAGATAGCCAGGAGTAACCCCTGAGCACGGCAAGGTGTGGCCCAAAAACCAAAACAGAAAAAAAAAAAAAGAATTGGTCTTGTTTGCACAAATAATGCGAGTTCTTTTTTGTTTGAGAATGTTTTTAGTTTTCCCTCCTATATGAATGAGAGTTTTGCTGGGTAGTGGACTCTAGGTTGGAAATTTCTTTCATTCTGTCGTTTAAATATTTTATTCCACTGTCTTCTTGCTTGAATTGTTTCAAATGGGAGATATGGTTTGATTCTTATGTTCCTTCATTTGTACTTGAGGTTTTTTCGTTCTTATTGCTTTAAGGAGTTCATCTTCATCTTTCTCTTTGTTTTTGCCATTTGGATTACTATATCTTGGTGTTGGTTTATTAAGGCCTATTTTATTAGGGTTTCTTTTCACTTCCTGGATTTGCACCACAGCCTCTCCGGAGGGTGGGAAAGTTTTCTGCTATTATTTCCCTGGCTACTTGTTCTTCCCCTTTCCCTATTTCCTCCCCTTCTGGTATACCTACGATTCTTACATTATTTCTTTTGTTTTTTGTTTATTAAAGACTGGACTTTTTCTTCCAGTGCTTTGCCTTTTATTTCCTTGTTGGCTTCTTTGTCGCTTTTTTTTTTTTTTTTTTTTTTTTTTTTTTTTTTTTTTTTTTTTTTTTTTTTTTTTTTTTTTTTTTTTTTTGCAGTTTTTCTTCAATGTCTTCTATGTAATTTCCAACTGTTTGATTCTGCTCTTATGGCTTTCTAAGGCATTTTTATTTCCTTTAATTCCATTTGTGTGGAATCTCTCATGTTCTATAACAGTTCTTTAAGTTAGCTGATTTGTTTATTTTTGCATTTCTTGTCCATGCTGACAAGTAATTCTTTTATTTCTTTTACCATGGCTTGCATTTCTTTTCTCATGGCTACTTTTAGGTCTTTATCTGTTGGTGGGTCTGTGAGTTTTGGTGGACTTGGAAACTTGTTAGGATTTCTCTCTATATCCCAGTTGCTAGAGTCTTCCTCAGTTTACCCTTATTTCTTTGCATTTATTGATTTGGTTTGGAGTGCTGTGCCTTCAGATTTTAGCCTGCTTTTGCCAACGGTGATGTGGGGCTGGGTCCCTTCTCTCTGGAGTGCGGTTGTAGGTGGGTATGTTGGCTGAGGTCGCTGAGGTTAGGCCCCTCCCCCGTCCTACAGGCAAACCTGGGTCACTCACCTCTCTCTCTTCCTGCCAGCCACTGCAGCTCCACTCCTAGCCACAATGGTAGAGGGAACAGTTGAGCCTAGATCACTTCACCTCTCCCCCACCTGGGAGTCAGCAGTACTCTGCCCTGAGACCACTCCGGGCCTCAGCAGATCCTCCCCTCCCCTACCTGGCAGGCAGCAGCACTGGGCCCTGAGACTCAGCAGGTCGACTTTTGAATCTATCCATGTTTTAATTGGTTTAATTTTTGCTATTGATTTATATGAATTATTTATATTCTTTGCATATTAATTATTTATTAAATATTTGGTTTGCAAATATTTTCTCTATTTGCTGAAGCTGTCTTCTAATTTATGAGTGCTCTATTGTGTATGCTACATTGGTTTTCTTGGCAATTTTATTGTAGTACTAAGTGATCTTGCTTGTTATCAGTATTAAATATAATGTTTGATTTTATTCTGTATCTACAATAAAGAAATTCTTTCAAAAATAATAAAATCCTACATACTAACTAACTGAGCTTATGATTTAAAGATCTAACTTTATTTTCTTTATGAATATGCTTCATTATGCTTAGGGGTGAGTCTTTTAATTCTCTCCCATTAATGATTAAACTCAGTGAGTACTTCATTACTCAAGTCACTTGCATCAGTATCCTTTGTAACAATCAACCAAAGCTGTAATTTAATTAATCAAAACATATCTTCTTACAACTAAATTAGTGGATTCCCTCTTACCATTGGAAAAGCCCTCACTACTATTTTTAAGATTAGGGATACAATGAAAGCAGTCCCAGAGTCTCATGAGTTGACTCCTTGGGACTATCCCAATACTATGAACAATTTATCAATTTATTTATTAGTATCGATTTATTTGTTGGTATAGAACTCCTAAGAGAGAGAAGTCAACTTTTTAATTGTAAAAGAAGTAAAACTAATACTATTCAGATATAACATGTTAAACATACACACACAAACCATAAATACTCTACTAAAGAAAGTGTTAGAAAAAATAGATACAGTAATGTAGCACGATATAAAATCAACACACAGAAATATTTTTGCATTTCTATATATGAATAATGATATGAAGAAAAAACATTTTAAATGATCAGGTATATAAAAAGTGTTCATTACTATCTTGGAAACTCAAATAAAAATATTTTAAAATATCACTTCACACTAGAAAGAATAGTTTATATTTTTAAAAAATTCTACAAAGGAACAGAGAAATAGTTTAGGAGTTAAAGCACTTACCTTGAATACAGTCAATTCCTGTTCAATTCCCAGCATTCTATATGGTATCCCAAGGACTGCCACATGTGATTCCTGGGCATAGAGATATGAGTAAACCCTGATCATTGAAGGTGTGATTAAAAATAAATGTAAACGTTCATAAAACAGTACATGGTGACAGGATGAAATGGAAAACCCCATTAGCTGATTATGATAATGTAGTCAGTCTGGTTCATCTCCTGTGGAAAATTGTATGGAGGCATTTCAAAAATTAAAAACAGAATCTCTGGTCAAGCAATACTCACTCATGGATATTAAGCCCCCCAAACATAAAAACATTAGTGTAAAGTTATAGTGAATACTACTATACATTGGAATGCTATTTATAAGTCACAACCTGTATTCAACAATTGATGAGCAGATAAAGAAATTGTTGCACAAGCATACAGTGGAATACTATTCATCTTTGAGAAAAAAATGAAACCATGCATTTTGTTTCAACTTTAGTAAAACTGGGAGTATAATACCAAGTGAAGTGCATCAGAAAGAGGAAGACAAATATCAGAGAATTTTATTCATATGTGGAATACAAAGAAATAAATCAAGGGAATAAACAATAGACAGTGGCCATTAAAAAAGCCCTAAGCCAACAGAATTGAGATTTGTAGAGTAAGGAACACAGGGGAAGGATCTAGAAAGAGTGGAGGACTGTTGAAGCTCCAGTAGGCATTAAAATAATATTAATACTATTATAAACCATACTACTTCCATTTCAAAGTATTTAAAATTCACATAATGTTCTTTGATGCTTATTCTTAGTAAATTTTTGGTAGCTGATATTCTTCAAGGAATTGCTAAATTCCTTATGAAACAATAGGGGTCATAGTGTCTCTGTTTCCTTATAACAGGCAAAAGTATTTATAGCTTTCCAAGTCATACTTTTAGTATTTGTAGAATTTTTAGTGATTAAAATAATCTGATATTGTTAATTTGTGTATTCTCTTTTATATCTAATTAGTATGGCTCTAGGTTTACCAGCTATATTGAATTTTTCTTCCAAGAGCCAGCTTTTATATTATTGGTTTTCTGTAATAATTTTGTTTTCAATTTTGTGCTAATTATTATTTTCTCTCTGGAGATACTATAAGTGATACTTAGCTATCTAGTGCTAGGGCCTTGAAATATAATGCTGGTAGGACCCAGAAGAGCTGAAGGCCACAAGGCATAGACCCAATCTATGGTGCTCATGGAGCCAAATAAGGATAAAAAGGGAATTTACAAATTATAATGCTAACATTCCAGCTTTTATGACATCTCATCTCCCTGGCACTCCTTTATTTTTCTCAATGTGAAGTTTGGGTCACTTGTTTGAGAACTTCTTTTCTAAAGTGAACTTAATGCTGAAAATTTACTCTAAGGCTTTTTCAACTCTGAATAAGTCCATGTAATTTAACATGTCTTGCACACCTCTCTTCCTCTTCATATCACATTTCTTTCAATAAAAACTTTTTGCTTCACTAAAATAATTTCCTCTCAGAATTGGTTTATATTTTCATTTGTTTCAACATGCTTTCTTAATTATATCTTAAGTTGATCTATAGGTTATTTAGAAGAATGTTTTTAGTGTATTTTAGAATTTGGTGGGGTTTTTCCATGTAGCTTTATGCTTTTAACTGTGTTTTTTTTGTTGCTGTTGTTTTTTTTTTTTTTTTTTTGGTTTGGGATAGATGCCAATAAGTGGTAACACTGAGTCATATGAAAGTTCTATTATTATATTTTTTAGAAATTCTCTTATTACTTTTCAGAGACTGAACCAATCATTACCACCATCAATGAGGGCTTCTATCTCATTACTTCACCTCCAACAGTGGTTATTTACAGACCTCCGAATACATGCCACTTGCACTAATGTGAAATGATATCTAATTATTGGTTTGATTTTTAATTTCCATAGAATAAGCAACTATAAGTATTTTTTCATGTCAGTTATATATCTAGATATCTTATTTGGGAAACTTTCAGATGAAATTGCTGAACTTTATGTCATTGAGTTTTTGCGAATGCTTATGAATATTGGATATTAGACCTTTATCTGATGCATTGTATACAAATATTTTCTCCTGTTCATTTGGGTATTATTTATTGAAATTTCAATGAAATTATTTAAGTACTTGTAACGAACTATTAAAATGTGTATGGAGCTATAAAGTTCCCCAAATAGCTAAAGCAATTCTAAGGGAAAAATAAGGGAGATACTGCATTTACCAACTTTGAGTTATATTACAGACCTATAATAATCAGATTCTGGAGAGATAGATCAGCAATTAAGGTACTTGCCTTGCATGCTACATTCATGGATCCTATCCCTGGCACCACATATAGTCCCTCAAGCCATGTCAGTAGTGATTCCTGAACACAGAGCAAGGAAGAAGACCAAGCACTACAGGGTGTGATCCCAAAGCAATATAAGCCAAAATATATGATAATCTAACATGTGGTACTAGAATAAAGAGACTCTCAGACAACTGAACAGGTTCGTCTCAATTCATGATTCAATCCAACAATTGTGTAATGAGATGTATGAATAATTAATCTACAACAAAAGATCAACGTACATAAGATGGCAAAATTCTCCAAAATATTGTGTTGGTAGAACTGGATAATCACATATAAAAAATGAAACAAACCAAATATCGTTGACAGAAGTTAATACAAAGTGTATTAAAGCAGAATACATGGACACAGCAAAAGCACAGTATTGAGAGGAAAATTTATAGCTTTGCAAGCACACATCAGGAAGGAGGAAGAGGCATACTTGTATAGCTTAATGATGCAGCTTATAAAATTAGAAGATGATCAACAAAAGAAACCAAAAATAGGTAGACAGATGAAAATAACAAAGCTTGGAGCAGAAATAAATAAATTGGAAACCCCAAAAACAATCCAAAAGATCAACAAAAGCAGAAGTTGGTTCTTTGAAAAAGTAAACAAGATTGAGAGACCATTGAAAAAACTCACAAAGAGAGAGAGAAAATTGATAGCCCAAAATAGAAATGAAAAGGGGGAGACCACTACAGATACTGC
This sequence comes from Crocidura indochinensis, assembly GCA_004027635.1. Classification (NCBI taxonomy): domain Eukaryota; kingdom Metazoa; phylum Chordata; class Mammalia; order Eulipotyphla; family Soricidae; genus Crocidura; species Crocidura indochinensis. The sequence goes on from PVKC010015873.1 coordinate 17,500, forward strand.
AGAGAATCAAAAGGTAATCAGAGACTACTTTGAGAAACTCTATACCACTAACCATGAGAACCTGGAAGAAATGGATAAGTTTTTGGACTCATAACTTTCCACAGTTGAGTAAGGAGGATATATCATGTCTAAACACCCCCATAACTATTGAGGAAATTAAAACAGTAATCAAATATCTTCCCCAAAAATAAAAGCCCAGGCCCACTATTCACTAATGAATTCTTTCAAACCATTTAAGACTACTACCAACCCTTGCCAGGCTCTTCCATGAAATTGAAAGATTGGGAACACTTCCAAATAGCTTTTATGAAGTCAATATCACCTTGATACCTAAAACACAGAGAGATGCTGCCAAATAAAGAAAATTACAGACCAATATCCCTGATGAACACAGATGCAAAGATCTTCCACAAAATCCTGGTAAATAGTATTCAATGCCTCATCAAGAAGGCCATTGAGTAAGATCAAGTAGGTTTCATTCCAAGGAATGCAAGGATGCTTTAACATCTATAAATCTATCAACATAATACACAACATCAACAACAAGAAAAATAAAAATCACATGATCATGTCCATGGATTTAGAGAAAGTAGTTGATAAGGTACAACACCCATTCTTGATATAAAAAAAACTCTCAGCAAGATGAGAATGAAAGAAACCTTTCTCAATATCGTTAAAGACATCTTCCACAAACCAATGGGAAATATTATCGTCCATGGAGAAAGACTAAAAGCCTTTCCTCTAAATTCTGGTAAAAGACAATGTTGTCCTCTATCACCCCTTCTATTCAACATAGTACTGAAAGTACTTGCTATAAAGATTAAGAAAGAGAAAGGTACCAAGGGAATTCAGATAAAAAAGGAAGGAATCAAGCTTTCACTGTTTGCAGATGACATGATACTATAGTTAGAAAATCCCAAAGACTCTACCAAAAGGCTTCTAGAAACAATATATTCATATAGCAATGCGGCAGGCTACAAAAAAAAACCACACAAAAATCAATGACCTTTTATACACCAATAATAATAGGGAAGAAATGGACATTAAGAAAACAAACCCATTCACATTAGTGTCACACAAACTCAAATATTTTGGAGTCAACTTGATTAAAGACATAAAAAAAACCTATACAAAGGAAACTAAAACTCTGCTTTAAGAAATAAGAGAGAACATATGGAAATGGAAGCACGTACCATGCTCATAGATTGGCAGGATTAATATAATTAAAATGGCAATACTCCTCAAAGCATTGTACAGATTTAAAGATACCCTCTAAAGATACCCATGATATTTTTCAAAGAAGTGAATCAAATAATTCTGAAATTCATTTGAAACAAAAAGCACCCACGAATAGCTAAGCAATCCTTAGGAGAACAAATATAGGAAGCATTACTTTCCCCAATTGAAACTGTATTACAAAGTAATAGTTATCAAAACAGCCTGGTATTGGAATAAAGACAGATCCTCAAATCAGTAGACAAGGCTTGAGTACTCAGAGAATATTCTCCAGACATACAATTACCTAGTTTTTTTTTTATAAAGGAGAAAGAAATCCTAAATGGAGTAAGGAAAGCCTCTTCAACAAATAGTGTTGGCACAACTGGTTGGACATTTGCAAAAAAGCAAACTCAAACTCCCAGCTAACACCATGTACAAAGGTAAAATCCAAGTGAATTAAAGACCTTTAAATCATGCCTGAAACCGTAAGATATATAGTACAACATATAATTAAAACACTTATTGACTTTGAGACTAAAGTTATCTTCAAGGAGAAATAAAACTCTCCAAACAAGTGTAAGCAGAGATAAACAGGTGGGAATATATTAAGCTGAGAAGTTTCTGCACCTCAAAGGAAATAGTGCCTAGGATACAAGAGCCACCCACTGAAAGGGAGAAATTACTCACCCAATATCCATCAAATAAGGGGCTAATATCCAAAATATACAAGGCACTGACAGAACTTTACAAGGAAAAAATATCTAATCCCATCAAAAAATGGGGAGAAGAAATGAACAGACACTTTGACAAAGAAGATATACAAATGGCCAAAAGGCACATGAAAAAATGTTCCATGTCACTAATCATCAGGGAGATATAAATCAAAACAACTATTAGGTACCATCTCACACCACAGAGATTGGCGCACATCACAAAAAATGAGAGCAAGCAGTGCTGGCGGGGATGTGGAGAGAAAGGAACTCTTATTCACTGCTGGTGGGAATGCCGTCTAGTCCAGCCTTTATGGAAAGTGATATGGAGATTCCTTAAAAAACTGAGAATTGAGCTTCTATATAATCCAGCTATACCACTCCTAGGGATATACACTAGGAACACAAAAATACGATTTAAAAATCTCTTCCTCACACCTATGTTTATTGCAATGCTATTTATAACCAGAATCTGGAAAAACCAAGATGCTCTTCAATAGAGAAATGGCTAAAGAAACTGTGGTACATATACACAATGGAATATTATGCACCCATCAGGGAAGATGAACTCATAAAATTTTCCTATACATGCATGTACATGGAATCTATTATGTTGAGTAAAATAAATCAGAGTGAGAGAGATAAATACAGAGTAGTATCACTCATCTATGGGTTTTAAGAAAAATAAAAGACATTTTTGCGATAATTCTCAGAGATGAAAGAGATGAGGGCTGGAAGGTCCAGCCTATGATTTGAAGCCACCACAAAAGTGGTGAGTGCAGTTAGAGAAATAACTACACTGACAACTATCATAACAATGTGAATGAATGAGGGAAGTAGAAATCCTGTCTCAAATACAGGCAGGGGTGTGGTGGGAAGGAGGGAGATTTGGGACATTGGTGATGAAAATGTTGCACTGGTGAAGATGGGTGTTCTTTATATCACTGAAACCCAACTACAATCATATTTGTAATCAAGGTGTTTAAATATAGATATTAAAAAAAGTGGATTAAAGACCTGAAAATTAGAATATAATTTATAAAATACATGAAAAAAAAACATAGGAAAAATTCTCCAGAAAATGGGTTTCAGAAGTATCTTCAACAACTGACAACAACAAAACCACTAACAAAAACAAATGGGACTATATAAAATTAAAAAGGTTTTGCATGGATATTTCATTCATATAAACATTCTGCCTTTTTATGACCATCTTTTCTTATAAATACAGAGTAAGTGTACCCAAATAAATATATCTTGCCTTTTATATGAACATCATAGCTTTATCTGAACATCAAAGTGTTTTATTCATGTTAGTTTTTTATATATTCTTGTTTTGCCTTGTTTTCATTTTGTAGTTCCAAGGATTGAACCCAAAGCATGTCTCTTCCAATGACAAATATATCCATATCATTTTTATCTTTTTACTGGATTCTTCAATACATCTAAAGTCAGTTATTATGTTAACTTAATTCATCTATGTCTGTGTGTATGTGTTTATGTATAGCCACCAAAAGCAATTTAGAAACATAGGAATTATAATAATCATTTCTTAAGAATGTGATTAAATGGGGCCGGGCAGTGGCGCTGGAGGTAAGGTGCCTGCCTTGCCTGCGCTGGCCTAGGACGGACCATGGTTCGATCCCCCAGTTTCTCATATGGTCCCCCAAGCCAGGAGTGACTTCTGAGCACATAGCCAGGAGTAATCCCTGAGCGTCACGGGGTGTGGCCCAAAAACCAAAAAAAAAAAAAAAA
>PVKC010015874.1:0-21174 GCA_004027635.1 Crocidura indochinensis
GAAAAACCGGGGCTTACTCTTCTCCCTTGGAAGAAATTCGACGAGAGATGTAAATTGCTCTTATGGAAAAGCTACCTAAATGAAGGGTTTAGATTTGTTCTGAAGCAACCAGCACTGGCATTTATGGCACCCACCCCCAAAACATCCCTTTTCACCAGTACCCTGAAAAGGCTGATGTCCTCCAGCTGGTGGTGGGGTAGAAGGATGAGGGCGAGGCACTGATACTTCCCAGAAGAAGCTGCTTTCAAAACAAAAGGGAGGTAGAGGAGGAGGTTGTGTCTACAGATACAAGGCTGCTCAAGGCATTTTCTTCTGTGGAGTGCCGACTTCTTCCACAGTTGTGGCTGCTGCAGGGGCATACTCTGCATTGGTGATGGACAGAGCCAGAGCAGTGGATGGTGAAGGTGCCACTCACAGAGCAGCGAGCAGGAGAACAGAACCTGCTCTGTGAGTCCATGGGAAATTAGAAGCTCTCAGGGAGCCTTGCTATGTGTCCCTTTCACTGCCTGATCTGGATGGGGTGACATGTGCCTTGAGTTCTGCAGAGCCAGATTTTGGGCCTGGACTGAGCCAGCACTCAGCTCTGCAGCAGGGAAGGAGTGTATTTCTCCATGCAGGGCTGGCCATCTGCCCTCCCTTATATTCTGGGAGTTGGAGCCTGGGATGCTTGTCCTTTTCCATTGGCAAGGGACACACAGGTCACTGAGCATAAGAGGTGTGGCTAAATCCCGAGGGCCATACCATTATGCCTTTTCAATAAACTCTCTGAAGTGGGGGCTGCTTTTCTCTCCAAAAGCCAGAGAAAAAGGCCTAGCATGGTCCTCATGGCTTGGTGCTCCCAATGGAGGATCTAGAACTGGAATCTCCAATTCGTTGATGCCAAAATGTGCCATTTGTTATCCTGCTTACAGAGATCATTTACTCCAGAGCAGAGCAGCATGGGCAAGGTAAGGGGTACATGGAAGGGTGGGGCATAACCTGCCTGGGGACAGTTTCCTTGATAATTCCCTTTACAGAGGACGTCATACTCTTGGGGGTATACTTTAATGCCCTCTAGCCCCTAGGCTCCCTGACTCTTACAAGGACTTGAAATGAAACAGGATAACGTGACAGGGTGTCAGAGAAACAAAGGGTGTCACAGAAGAGTAAGTGGGCTACGGAACAGTGTGTGTGTGTGTGTGTGTGTGTGTGTGTGTGTGTGTGTGTGTGTGTGTGTGTGTGCAGGCACACACATGCACTTGGGCACTATTGACTTGGGATATTGATGCTATTTGTAATTAACCAACAGTCCTCTGACCTTTCAACTGCTCTCAGTGGAACTTTCCAATAAGTATATCATAATAACCAGGGCAAGTGTTTATAAAGACGCAGCCTCTAGGTGAGGCAATTTTGATGGAATCATCTGTAGCTCTGCTAAAGCTGTTTCTACTGCATTACTGAAGTGTTGGGCCGCATGGAATTAGCCTTACACTCTGAGGCACATGGCGTTTATGCATTGCATATACACATGTAAAGCTGTCATACACAGAGACGGGCGAGCTTAAGTGTGCACATGCATTTGAAGGCACAAATGTGCTGTGATTCTTGAACATACTCTCATGTTCAAGGATACCTACGTCACACATGCTCCTACACATTGTGTGTAGGTATGCCCATGTGTGAAATGCATGTCCATGCATTCACATACATTTACTCAGGGTACAGTTGATGACATATTCATACCCACTCACGAAATGCACAGGGGTCTACTTTCCTTACATACACGTGCAAGCTTGTTTTACTGGACACTAGCTTGCACATTCATTCACATACAAATACCCTGGAATGAGTGAAATGTGGCACTGGTGGGGTTAATGGAGGCCCAGACTCCCATAAATATTTATAGGAAGCACTCAAGCTCTCAGAGTGGGAGACAAAACCTTTCTTCACCAGCCCCTGTAAATCATGCAGCTGCTGCATGGTCCCTGTCCAAATCAGGGCTGTGCTATTCATGATGTGCTCCTGTGTTGGAGCTCAGGCCCTCTCCACACCTAAACAGGTATCCCAACATTTGTTCTGAGGTTGATTGCTTAGTATGCATCAAAGAGATGCATTGTTAAAGCCATCTCTGGTGCAAGTGGAGGGTTAGGGAGAAGAAACTTTTGTGAATGTCTCCAAAATTTACATGGCTTCTCTAGAATAAAATAGCAATAACTAGAGTCTGGATAGGAGGACTGGGAGGGTGGGATACTGAGCTTAGGCTGGTGTGTGGTACTAGAGCTTGTAGTTTCTGGGCTGCTCTCGCTTCTTCAAGTTTGGAGACCAAGGCACCTAGGATCTGGCAGCTCTTCATAGCTGCTCTAAACCATGCTCAGCAAATACTTTTCTTCTGGGTCTGACATTTGGAATCATGGATTCAAATTCATTGATTTTGAATAGCATCTGTGAGCCCTCCACAGCCAGGCAAGCACTATGCTAGGTGTTGATAATACAACAGTGAGAAAAAAACAGAAAACATCCTAGGAAGTAAAACTTCTGGAATTTGCAATTCAGTAGAAGAGGGAGAGAAGCATAGACAGCAGTTAGATATCATATCATCCACTGAAAACAGTACGGCTGCTGTAAAAAGCAGCAACCGGATCATCTGAGAAAGGAAGCTGATACAATTAGGGGAAAAGAATGGTCAGAGATGGTGTATTAGAGGAAACAATGTTTGAGACCACATCAGAAACTTGAATAGGAGATATTGAAGTCAAATGGGTAAGAAAAGGGATAGTCAAGCCTCACTTTCTTTATATTTTAATTCATTTTCAAACAAGAAATTCTGGGGCTATTGAGATAACATAGAGGGTCGGGTGCTTGCCTTGTTATGTGGTCAATGCCAGCTAGATCCTTGGCACTACCTATGGTCTTCTCAGCACCACCAGGGGTCACTTCTGAGCACAGAGCCAGTAATAGCCTCTAAACACCCTGACTGTAAGCCCCCCCAAACCCAACTCTCCTCCCAAAATAAAGCAATCGTATCTGATTTTCTCTCCCTTTCTTTTTCTGCCTTGTTTGATTCCTACTTCAGTGTCTGGTCTACTATTTCTGGAATATGCCCTCAATTTAGAGTCTGTAGTACTCTTCTTCTTCTACCTGCCCCGCTTCTTAAAGCTGTTCACCTCCCACAGACTCTTACCTAAATCCCACTGCATGGGTGAAGTTAGGATGATCTCCCATTTGATCAGGTAGCCTGTGCTTGCCCTCTTCCTAGCTCCTCCTCACTGCCTTATTCTGTTCTCTACTCTCTTCCAATAAAGCAATTGCCTTAGAATTCTGGACTACTTTTTTATGGCTTATGCCTCTCAAATATGCACTTGACACTGTGAAGGCAGTATCTAGCGACTATTTTGTTCACTATGTTCTTTGTGAATGAGTCCTCTCATTAGAAGAAGCTTAATCACCCAACAGTATGCATACATTTAAATCTATTTTACAGAAAATGGACAGTGTCTGTGGATTTGAAGTCCCAGTGCTCTATCTCTCTCTCTCCATCTACTCACCCATACATCCATTCATTATTTTACGTTAATCTAGATTTTTTCTTTTTTTTATTATAACATCGCTATTTATCAAGTTGTTTGTAACACAGTTGTTTCAGGCATTCAGTGTTTAAACATTAATCCCACCACTCGTGTGATCTTCCTTTCAGCAGTGTCCTCAATTTTCCACCTAACACTTTAGCTTGCCTCCATACAGGCACAAATTTATTTCCTATTGCTTGGTATAACACAAAGGAACACAGAATTATCAAAACTTAGATCAGCAAGGGTCAATTTAAAATGACTGTGATATTCTCCTTGTTAGTAAGTCAGTATCTAAAGATTTACTGGGCTGTGCTTGGTGCTAGTTGAGCTTCTGTGTTACTGTTTAGGCTCACTGAGCTTGGCAGAATTCTACATAACTTTCCTATCAGATTTCCTGTGATACTATAGGTCTAACATGTCTATAAGATATCGAGGTGTTACATGTCTGCATGCATTATCCAAGATTGACAAATTTGAAATCAATACAGTGTCTTGGAAATTTGATAAGATTAAGTCGAGGAGCTGGGCCATTTCTGTTGGAGTGTATAGGGTGTAGTGTTGGGTTGCTGTAGTTCATGCAAAAAATCTGCCCTCAGGGAAATCTGCCTTCCACTCTCACTCCCTTTCTGAGAATGTCATGGAGGTATCAGACCAGACTGGGCTATTTGGAAAAAAATTGGTGACCAATATTTTCTTATGGAACTTGTTGGAGGAGTCTGGGTGCTATTCTGCTGGGAGGATGATGGCTATAGGTGGGAACTCTAGGTTTTTGATAGTTCTTGAAAGACATACTGCAAAAATGTTTGAATAAGATTATTTTCTTAATTTTTTTTGTTTTGGTTTTTGGGTCACACCCGGCCGTGCTCAGGGGTTACTCCTGGCTCCATGCTCAGAAATTGCTCCTGGCAGGCACAGGGGACCATATGGGGCACCGGGATTCGAACCGATGACCTTTTGCATGAAAGGCAAACGCCTTACCTCCATGCTATCTCCGGGGCCCCTGAATAAGGTTATTTTCAAATCAACCTCTAAGCTCTTGGCTTGAACAAGGATGATTGACATTTGCTAGAGGTAGGTGGGGGGAATACCTCATGAAGGAGGGCTAAAGCTGAGCTTAAACTCATTGCTCTGCCTAAGTTCTTGGTGGATCTTGAGAGAATGGGGTTGAATATCAGAAAGGGGCTGTTTTGTTCACCCTCTCCTTCTCTCTAATCTCATGCAGGAAGGAAAAGTATCCTTTCTGGTGCTTTTTTGGTTCATTTGTGGTACTCAGAGTTACTTCAGGTTCTGTACTCAGGGATAATTCCTGGGTGGGCTGGGAGACCATTTGGACTGCTTAAGATAGAACCTTGGTTGGCCATGTGCAAAGCAAATGCCTTAACGTATTGTATTATGCTTTTTGGCCCTTTGGCACTTTCTGAGCTGAGCAAAAATCCTCTTAAATATTTTGTCCTTTTGACAAGCTATTTTAAAAAAGAAGTAATGTCACTTAGTCTGACTCTTGTGCTGATGTTTTTTAAAAAGGAAAACACTCCACAAATCAACAATCTCTTGTTTTAAGCAATTGCCTGGGTTTGGAGAGCAGGTTGCTGGCAAACATACTCTGTAAATATGCAGAAAGGATTGTATTTGGTATCCTTGAGTCAGAATGAGTCTTTCTAGGGAAGACTTCTGATTGTTCCTGATTGTTGCTCCACAATGAATGTGTGAAAAAATCTCTAAAAGTTTAAGTCAAATGATGTTACTTAAGACATTTCTGGGGTGTTGCACTTAGGCATCAAAGCATATGTGTAGCTCTTGGCCATAAAGTACCCCCTTATACTCTGACATGACTTTTGGCTCTGGACCTCTCACTAGAAGATATCAGGCATGCGGTCCATACTACAGTCTGATAAACGGAGTCAGCATTTCTTGTCTCCAAGTAGAGAAACCATGCCTAAAACTTCTCATTTTAATTCTTAAGAAGAAAGTTGACTTTTTGTCAGTGAGTCTGCATTTATAGCATCCCAACTCTCCCTTATATGCACCCTTTTGGCTTTTTTAAAGCTCTTAGTGGAATGTTTTCATTTTCTTGTTCAATTCCAAGGGTCCTGTCAACCTGCTTTCTAGGCCAAATCCTGCTCCTCTCAGACCAGCTGACTCTCTGATGAGATCCCCATATCAGCTGCCACAACAGCAAGTCATTGTTTGGTCTCCCCCACCCCCCAAAAATGCAAAGCTCCAAATTTCAGTTCCGCTTAAAGTGTGGCTTTAATAGGACACAATGTTGAGTCCAGATTCGGAAACAATTTGGGGAAGGTCAGAGATGCAGAAGTGAGGTACAGAGGCCCCTGAGAAGTTGTCCTGATGGTCCAGGGAGAGAACTCATATTGACCTGCCAATGACTTATTCAACTAGTCCTACCCCTGACTCTATCTGGGTTAAGAGTCAGACCTTTCTCAGGATGATCTTTATAATTGAAAAGTTATATGTCACTTTGGTTCCAGATACCTGCTATCTAAAACATCTTTCTTGTCTCTTTGGATAATGATTAAATAGAATTTCATATCTTTGTGATCATTGGGAAATGGAATTGAGGGTCTTAAAAATGGGGATTTTGCATTGTTTTCTCCGGTGACCCTGTTCTATTGCCGAGAGAGAAAGCTATACAAGCAACTAAGACTAGCCCCAAACTTTGCTCTTAAAATATATATGAATTCAGTTGAAATTGTTGACATGCCATAGATTTATTCCACAGTTGGAAGAAATGTGAGTTTGATGTTGGGACTCAGGAATCTCCCAAAACATGTGATCCAAGAGATGTTTGATGGGAAGCAAATAGTTGGTGATTACTAGGACTCAAAATGGAGTCCCCTAGAATAGCATTCTTCAGCCTTTTTATATTTGGAGGCCTTCAGTTTTTCTACAGATTGATCCACAGATAGGTGTCACAACCAAGTGGTAAACCAGTGGGTTTCAACCTTTCTACATCTGTGAACCAGTGCTGGTCTGAAGACTAAAGTCCTAGAACATACCATTCCAGACTCAATAGATAGATCAGAGACTGTGGTTTTAAATACAAACACTCTCTGGGAGGATGAGGCATTATTATGTATCATGCAAATATTATAAAGCCTTCAAAGGAACCTGCTGAGGAAGGGGGATGGAATGACACTCATCCTCTGGATAAAGAAGAGCAACCACAGAGACAGGAAATCACATACCCAAGAGATGTAGCTAGGAAGGAGCATTTCTGGAACATAAACCCAGTCTAAATCCATCTTCAACTCTTGCATTTTGTCCTGAGACCGGGGCTTGGATGATGCTTAAGAAGAGTTTGTAGGGGCCAGGGAGATAGCATGGAGGTAAGGCGTTTGCTTTTCATGCAAAAGGTCATCGGTTCGAATCCCGGTGCCCCATATGGTCCCCTGTGCCTGCCAGGAGCAATTTCTGAGCATGGAGCCAGGAGTAACCCCTGAGGGCTGCTGGGTGTGACCCAAAAACCAAAAAAAAAAAAAAAAAAAAAAAAGAAGAGTTTGTAATGGGCTGAAAATGTTTCTGGAATTTTATTCAGAGGAAACTTGATGCTAAGAAGAGGGCTCTGACGTTCACTTCAAAACCCACTTCAGAAATCACCTCAACTCTGAACCTGCCTTTTTCAACCTCTGATGCTCTAGTGGAACAACTTTCAATGCATTTTCCAGAAATCATACCCACTAGTAGGGCTAAAAAACTGCACTGGATTTCAGACACATTGCTGATTCTTTAGGTGCGTCATCCCCTCTCTCCCATTCTTCCTCTCTTGATCTCCCTGTGTTGCTCGAGCAACACAGATATTGAACTTGCCTTGTTCTCTTTAACTACTTCTCCTCTCATTCTCTGTTGCTCATATCTAGTCTTTCTTTATGTCATTTTCTCCTGACAATGCTTGTTGACCAGAGAAGTCAAAAGAAAACTCTGTCTCCTTGCTTAGAACTCCTTAGAGTTGCTGGAACAGGAGGCTCCAAGGCAGAAAATGGGGCTGCTGTGATTATGGGCTGGTGGGCCTGGCGAAGCTAGCTGGGTTCTCCCCAGGAAGATGTGGGTTCTGTAGTACTGATAGGGAAGTTCATAGCTGTACAGGCATATAGCAGGAAACTAAAAAGGACTCAAATAAGCATTCTAAATTCACAGTTAAAGGAACTAGTAAAAGAACAATAAATAAAACCCAGAGTTAGTAGAAAGAAGGAAATAATAAATGTTAGAGTTTATACTAAGGAGTCATTAAAGATCAATGAATTAGAACTGGTTCTTTGAAACAATAAACAGGGTTGATAGCCCTTATGTAGACTCGGGATGAAAAAGAGAAAATTCTTATAGATAGGATCAGAAATGAAAATTGTACTAATAGATACCAGAGTACTATAAAGGATCACAAGAGTTCATAAGAGGGGCCCGGGAGATAGCATGGAGGTAAGGCGTTTGCCTTTCATGCAAAAGGTCATCTGTTTGAATCCCGGTGCCCCATATGGTCCCCCGTGCCTGCCAGGAGCAATTTCTGAGCATGGAGCCAGGAGTAACCCCTGAGTACTCCTGGGTGTGACCCAAACCCTCCCCTCCCAAAAAAAAAGAAAAAAAAAGAGTTCATAAGATTACTATGTAGCTTCATGCCACTAAATAAAATTATTTGTTTATTTACTTATTTATTTTGGGGGGTCACACCCTGCAGCACTCAGGTGTTACTCCTGGTTCTTCACTCAGAAATTGCTCCTGGCAGGCACTGGAGACCATATGGGATACAGGGATTTGAACCACCCTCTGTCCTGGATTGGCTGCGTGCAAGGCATGCAAGGCAAATGCCCTACTGTTGTACTATCTCTCCAACCCAAATGAAAGAATTTAAAATAGACAGCATTTTAGAATCTTGCAACTTCCCAAGATTGAATCAAGAGGAGATAGAAAATGTGAACAGGTCGATTACAAGTAAGGAAATTGAAACAGTAATTAAAAATCTTCCCAAAACACTCAGAGTTTAGTAGTAGCATGTTCTACCAAGTCTTCAAAGACAACCTGTTGCCTATTCTTCTTAAGCTCTTTGAAAATTAAAGAGCTAGGAATTTTCCCATATAGTTCTTATGAAGTCATTTCACCTCTATATCCAAAGCAGATAAAAAAAAATCCCCCCCCACAAAAAATAAAACAACATTTCAGATAAAAATAGTTACAAAGATTGTAAAGAAAATCTTGGCAAATAAAACTATACATTAAAAGGATCATGTATCATGACCAAGTGAAATTTATTCTAGGTATGTAAGGATGGTTTAACACACAAGAATCAATTAATATGGAACATTGAATCACAAAAGAAAAGACAAAGTCCTATGATTATATCAACAGGTAAATTATATCAAGCAGGTAAATTCTTTGACAAAATGCAACTTTATGAATCTTCAATCAATAAGATTTAATCTCATGGAATTTTTTTTAACAAAATAGGAATAGAAGTAACTATTTCAACATAAAAGGTAATATGCAGCAAAATTACAGCCATCATCATCATTAGTGGTAAAATCTAAAAGCTTGGGAGGGCTCAGGCCACCATACACGGTGCAAGGGATTGAACCAGGGTTGGCTATAAACAACCAACAAATGCTTTACTTATGCATTTTCTTTTTCTTTTGTTTGTTTTGTTTGTTTGTTTTTAGGCCACACCCAGTGGTGCTCAGGGGTTACTCCTGGCTGTCTGCTCAGAAATAGCTCCTGGCAGGCAGAGGGGACCATATGGGACACCGGGATTGGAACCAACCACCTTTGGTCCTGGATTGGCTGCTTGCAAGGCAAACTCCGCTGTGCTATCTCTCCGGGCCCACTCGTGCATTTTCTTACACAGCGACAAATGCCTAACACACATCTCTGGTCCTAAATGATCACTATTGAAAAAAAGACATAATAATATATATACCTGGAAACTCTAAAGACTTCACCAAGAAACTATTGGGAACAATAAACTAATACAGTAAAATGGTAGGTTACAAAATCAATATGAAATAGGCTGTATTTTATTATTCACAGAATGAACTAAAATAACAAGAAAAAGCTTTCATTGTCACTTGTATAAAGTAAATATAATATCTAGGAATCAACATAACTATGAAGATGAAAAACATATACCAAAAGACACTAATGAAAGAAATAGAAGACAGAAAGAAGTAGAAAATATTCCACTTTCATAGATTGGAGGAATAACTTTGTTAAAATGGCATCATATGTAGCTAATCACCTAAGCACACACCCTGCTTTCCCTAATCCCCTTACCCTATCTTCCCTAAAAATAGAAACACACACACACACACACACACACACACACACACACACACACACACACACATACAGTTTTCATCTCCTTTTACATCGTACCTGATTGGCTGACACAGAATCCACATCCTACTCTCCCTTAATATAAATATCCATTTCCCATCTACAATAAACTGGGTTACTCTCTCTAAGTGGCTGGGGGATTCTTTTTTGTTGAGTACTCTATTGGCCTCACTGGTGTCTTCTATATCTTGGGATGTGACTTACCAGCATCATTTATAATCATGTGCAAAACATTATTCTTTGCAATTCCTATCAACAATCCAATGTCATTCTTCAAGGAAATAGAAAAAGTAATTCTAAGTTTGGAGATTATTATGATATATATTTGCAGTGCTGGAGATCAAACTCAGGGCCTCACGCATACAAGACAAGTAGTGTTCTGGAATTGAAATACATCTTTGATCCTAAACACTATAGGAGTTTGTACAGAACCAGAAAATCCACTCAGTAGCCAAAACCATCCCGAGGAAAACAAAAATGGGAAGCATTGAATTCCTTGATGTTATTAAGTCATAATAATTAAAACAGTGTGTCATTAAAGCAGACACTAGGGCCAATAAAAAAGAATCGAGAGTTTAGAGATAAACTCCCACACATAGGGTCAATTAATGTTCAACAGAGGAATCGAGAAAATAAAGAGAAGGAAGGAATGTTTCTTTAATAAATGATTGCATTTATTTATAAACACATCATTGTACATATTATTTTAATATCATTATAAATATTATTTTTAATAAATGATGCATGCTACTAAATGAAATTAATAGGAGAAGAAAAAAGTACTGAAAGACGGGGCCTGGGAGATAGCATGGAGGTAAGGCATTTGCCTTTCATGCAAAAGGTCATCGGTTCGAATCCCGGCGTCCCATATGGTCCCCCGTGCCTGCCAGGAGCAATTTCTGAGCATGGAGCCAGGAGTAGCCCCTGAGCACTGCCGGGTGTGACCCAAAAACCAAAAAAAAAAAAAGTACTAAAAGACTTCAGGAGAAAGAAAAATACTGAAAGATTTTATTTACCTGTGATATAAAAAGAAACAAAGCTAGGGAGTAGAACATGCTCAATAAAAAAAAACCCTAGACTCTTAACAACAGAACTGGGGCTATAAAGGTGAAGGAGGAGCAGAAGATATGAAGGGTCCTATGGCCAATGTTGGAGGCACACTGGAACTTTGGTGGCAAGCTGTACCCCTAAAACACACAAACATTTCCAGTCTTGTAAACTAATTTTACCTCCATAAATTAATCATGGAAAAAAAAAGATGCAAGTTCTGGGAGGGAGCCAGTGTCTGGGCTCCAGCTTTACAGGAAGGAGACAGGAGTTCAGGAAATACTCGGAGAAGCAACCTGAAAGGATGAGATTTATCCACAAGCCCAGACTCTGCAGCTGGGAGACTGTCAAGCAAGTCTAACCGGTTTCATCCTCTGGCCAAGATCTCTGGTTCAATTCCCACTAACATTGATTGGCAGGAAAGGCCCTGGAAAATGCTGTGCAAATCCCAGCAGGCCAGCTGAAAGTGGGGCCATTTGTTGTAAGCCTGCGGTGTGGGAAAGAAGCTTGTGTTCCAGCCCTGAGTGAGTATATTCTCACTCACACAGGGTTCTTTCAGATATTCCAGGCTCACCTGAGGAGTCTCCAGTCCAGATTCTCCCAGTATGTTCTGGTAAAGTTTTAGTGTACTCCTTAGCTCCTATATTGGCAACCACTTTTTGGAGAGAACATGCTGAGTTCTTAGACTGAGGACTTTGATCCCTACCTTGGTGCTTTGCTGTGGTTGTTTCTGTGAGCATGGGGGAAGGAAGTAAGCATTGTCCCTGGGTTGTGCATGCCTGGAAGTGTCCCTGGAAGATGTGCACACATGGCTCCAACTACAAAATAGGCTACAGAGGTTGGGATATGAACCCTGGGGCTAAGGTTCTGAATTTTCAGTATCTGCAGGACTGACATGTCAGCCAAGTGCCCTTTACTTTAAGTTTTCATATTTTCACTCAGCTGATTGGAGCATTACAGATGTCAAGGAGCTAAAGCTGATAGGATAATTAAGTTAGAAAATGCATGGATGATTGGGGGGCCGGATGCCTGCGCTAACCTAGGACGGACCTCGGTTCGATCCCCCGGTTCCCCATATGGTCCCTCGTGCCTGCCAGGAGCGACTTCTGAGCGAATAGCCAGGAGTAACCCCTGAGCGTCACCGGGTGTGGCCCAAAAACCAAAAAAATGCATGGACCTTCACAGGGTCCCTAATCCACAGTAGGTGCTCAGTGAGAATTCTTTCCCTGGTGTCCTCAATCTCTTGCACAGGTAATTTCATATAAGTTTAGGTTTTATAGTCAGAGCTCCAAAGCCAACACAAATTAACCGTATGATTTTGAATAAGATTTTTTAATATGCTTATTTATTCATCTTTTTTTGTCATATTCAGTGATGCTTAGGGCCTAGTTCCAGTGGTTCTTGAGACACCATACAGCTTTGGCGATTAAACTCAGGTTTCCTGCCTGCAGCCATGTTCTCAGCCCATTGAGCCAGCTCCCTGGTCTCTTGAACATGCTTGCTAGTTGCTCACTTAATCTCTTGCTTCCAACTCTGGGAATGAGACTCTTTGTCTCTGTCTCATTGTGCTGCTGTGCCATCAAGTGCTTCAACAGTGTCTTCTAGATAGTTATGTTGGCTGTGCATGGTGTCAGTCATTACTGTTAGGATCACTGTCGCATTCCCCACCTTCCTCAACATTTAGATCCAGTTCAAGTTTTAGAGGAGGCCAGATGTGGTCTTCAGGTGGGGTCATCCAGTATAAGTGGCATATGGAGCAAGAGTCTGCACCTTATATTCACCCCCCCCCCCACACACACACACACGCACACTTCTTCATAGAATGCTAGCAGCTGCAGCTTGGTCCTCTCAAGATGCTCCTAGTGATGGATGAGGGTCAACCCCTTATCCCCAGTCTGCCTTATGATAATGACACTTGACATCTCACCACAATGAAGGATGCAAGAGTTTGTGGGTCTAGGGGTCTGGCCCTGAACATCTCCCTGCTGTTCACTCTTATTCCTTCTAAAGGGTGTCCCCCATTCTCAGAGAAACAGGGGACCCACCTCTTCCTTATGTCTGAGTGGTAGCAGGGTCCACTGGATCCTTAACCTTGCTCCCTTGGCAAGCAGGATAAACCTGCAGCTCAGGTTCCACCATCTGGGTGGCCTGGATAGCCAATCTTCCTGAGTTGCTTCCTTTTCCTCATGAGCTTCCTGGATCTAAGTGTGCTAATCTGTCAATATGTGAAATGGAGAGGATTTAGAAATGTGCTGCTTGAGCTCAGAGCTTGCTTTGTGCCAGGGTCTCATCAGCTAATGCTATTGGACCACTTGCTGGGAGAGTCCTGGGTTCAGAAGATCAGAACTGTAGAGGGGGCAAAGGAGCTCAGACCTGCTCCCCAGTGTCTTTCTCTAACCTGGAGCAGTAGATTCTCATACATTCTCTGTCTGCAGCTGCCTACCTCTTTCCAGGACTCGTGCATGTGCTCAGGCAAACTTGTGGGTTCACAATCTCTATTTAGACACAGTTTATAGAACAGAAGCCAGGGGCTGATCACCACACCCTCCCAGGAAACCCTGGGTCCTTGGGGCCATAAAGAGGAATCTAAGACCACTGTCTGCTGTCAGAAGTAAATGTAAGCAGATGGATGCTATAACAGAAGCCTCTTGCCCCAAGTCCAGGGCATTGGAGAGACGAGGGTCTAGAAGCAAGTGCCACTGCAGGAAATAATCCACACAAGGTTACAGGGGATAAAACAGGTTCAGGAACTCCCACACACAAGCCTTCCACTCCTAAGAAGCAGATAGCTCAGTGGTAGAAAACGGAAACCACAAGCAGTTTTTCCCAGAGATCAGGGGTCTTTATTAGCGAGCGCCAGACCACATTCTGGGTGGAGAGCAGGTGGTCTAAGGCACCAATGCAAAGGATGCTTCCATCTAAAGGTGTTTCCGAACAACAAGCATATACTGAATAGGGTGGAACCTGGTTAATCCAACATGCAAACAAGCTCACTTTCAGCACTAACCGCTCTTTGCACTGAAGACCACCCTCGAGTCTCTGAACTCCGCTCTTCCATCCTGACCCTCAGCAATAGCTGGTGTCTGAGTGACCTGTGGCCGTGACTCTGACTAGTAGGAAGAGCCTAAGATGTTGCCCAAGTTCTGCTCAGTAACTGAGTGAGGACTTGAACTGAAATTTTTCCATCCCCAAATTGCTTTAGCTCTCCGTTCAAAATCTTTCTTTGCCTGTCAAAAGCCTGTCATTTTGGGAGGGAGAAAAGAACCCAATGGTAAGTTATGTGTTAGGATGGAAAATTAGACGCAAATTAGTGCAAAGAGGGGCCAATTGCTAATATGAAGCAATATTAGGTTGGGAAATTAACTAAATTTAGGAGAGGAGAAGGGAGCCTGGGTACTGGTCCTTCTATTTAGAGAGACAGAGCAGAGGAAAAAATGCTTTGGGAAAGGAATTTAACCTGGGTGAAATCTTTGAATGGTCATAGAGGAAGTTTCCAGTATGATGAGGTATTTGGCTGGGGACAGATTTGCAAAATGGGCCTGGGAACTGGCTATACCCAGCTCTTAGCAGGGAGCCAGAGTGTGGCTTCTTCCTGCAAGAACAGAGGACTGCTCCATCCATTCCTACAGGTCACCAGGGATATATAACTATAGCCACAGCTGCTCAAACCACGAATGGACCCTGACCTGATTAGCCAATGAGATTAGGCCAAGATTAGCCAATAAGCCTTTATCTCTGGAAATGAGCATTTGGATTCTGATATGGGGTGTCATTACGGGGACAGAGGGCGAGGTTTGCAAGTGGAGAAGGTAAGGGTGGAGCGTTGTGGCAGGGGAAATCAGAAAAGGTTCTTTTCAGACAGGGAGGAACACTGCAGCCTGGAGAGAATACAGAGAGGTTCATGAAAGCTTTACGGAGCTGGAAACACTAGAGGAAGTCAAACCACACTGCAAATCAGTGAAACTAAAAACAGGATACTAAAAAACAAAAGGAAAGTAAAAAAGAGAGATTTAAACAGACTACTTTTGATATTTAGGACACACCTGGAGGTACTCAGGGCTGACTCCTATCTCTGTGCTCAGGGATCATTTCTGGAATTACTCGGGGGACCATATATTGGGAATCAAATTTGGGTCAATTGAATGCAGGGCAAGTGCCCTGCCAGCTGTATGATCTCTCTAGCAAGAAGTGACATAGCTCACACAGGCTGGATATACAGTCACTAGACTTGGAGGAATAGCTCAGGGGCTTACAAGCTTATAGTCATGAGTTTGAATCCTGATGTCCCACATGTAGCACATGATTAAGACCACTCTGTAGTACTAGAACTCAAGTGACTTCTGCCGTCACCACAACCAGATGTGTATGAGCTCCCCAAAAGGGGTCCCAACCTTTAAGAAGTAGCAAGGCCAAAAAGATATATGAGACTCACAACCGGAAAGGGAGCCAGATGATGAGTACTGTGGGAGCACACTGTGAGTCCCCTTGAGCAAATTCAGGGGACGTATTTGCAAACACTACAGCTAAGGGTATGAAAACCTCAAAAGTACCAAGGCCAGTGTGCCAGCACTTCGATGCACTTTTTTTTTTTTAATTAAAATTTCTCTGGCTGGAGAGATAGCACAGCAGTAGGGCATTTGCCTTGCACACAGCTGATTCAGGACAGACGGTGGTTTGAATCCCAGCATCTCCTATGGTCCCCTGTGCCTGCCAGGAGTGATCTGAGTGCAGAGACAGTAATAACCCCTGAGCGCAGCCGGGAGTGACCTCCTCTAAAAAAAATTATCCTATTTCAGTTATCTGGTATTTAGTGTTCCAACACCAATTCTACCATCAGTGTAACATTTCCTCTACCATTGTAACCAGTTTCTTTCCCTCCCATCTCCTACAAGCATGCCCCTCGTCAGGTATAAATTTACTCGATTCTGCTTGGTACAACTAAGTGGTAATGGAGTTATACAAAAAACTTCATTAAGGTACTGGAACAGTAGTATATTGGGTAGAGTGTTTGCCTACCCACTATATATACACGGCTGACATAGGTTCAATCCACAGCATCTCATATGGACCCCTGAGCCCACCAGGAATAATTCCTGAGTGCAGAGCTAGTAGTAACCCCTGAACACTGCCGGATGTGGCCCCCAAACAAACTCAAACAAAAAAGATTTCTTTAAAAGAAAATTTGTGAAAATGGGTCATTATGTCATTGTCTAAAGGTTGCTAGTTGAGCAATCTGCTGTTGGTTTTGTTGCTCTTAGGTGGATTCTATGATAGCTTTTATTTGGCATGTTCCTACTGGGATATTCGTTTTGAAAAATGGAGGTCACAGATGCAATTAGGTAGTCAAGGATTTTGAGTATCTCTGGAGCTGGTCCAATGAGCTGACATAGCAGTGACCATAGATTGTGGACATGTCTTCTGGGGCTTCAGGAAGGATGGAGGTGTGGAGGGAGACGGCCCAGTCAGTCCTGACTCCAAAGAGATCCTAGAGTTCTCAGCCTCCAAAATGGCACACCTGGGGATTTTTGCCATTAGGTTTCTCTGCAGAGATTAGTGGAAAAGAGGTTAAGGTGGGTCATTGACATGGTGTGAATCACAATGTACCTGTCCCTTGAAAGTCCCACTGAGCACCCCCACCAGGCAAGCATGTGATCCTTGACAGGCAATGAAGGGCAGGGTGAGGAGTTTAGGGAACACAAAATTATGTGAAGTGTCTGCTGTGGGGGATACTGGCGTACTTTCTGACTGTTGAGAAATTCCAGCTATGGTTCTGGCTCTGAAGGATCCAGATTCTCTAATGGATCTTCATATACCTGCTCAGAGCTTTGGATAGGGGAGAGAGGCCAGCAGAGGTATTGAATCTGCTCTGGGAATCCAGAGACTAGGTTCTAGGTCCTACATCATGTTGCACTGTGGGCACTTGCATGCTTGACTGAGACTGTCCTTTTCTGTATCATGGGCTCCTCACATCTTGGAAGGCTCAGAAGGAGGACAGAGAGATGTGATGGGAGAGGCAGAGGTACCATCATAGCGGGCCAGGCAGGCTTGCTTCATGCCCTCTAAACACTGTCTCCCTTTAATTAAGTCTTTTATTGCTCTGCCTTCTCTACGCCATGGGCCAGCTCCTCCTTAGGTCCACCCACTGCCCCTGGGACCAGAGCTGGCCCGATGGTGGCTGAGGCCTGCTGTCTCTTGGAATGAATCCAGCGTACTGCTCTCTGCCTGCAGCTGGACAGAGCTCAGAGCCAGGTCACACCCATCAGTCTGTTCAGGGCCTGAGCTGTGACTCAGAATTTGCACTCCCCCCTCCCTTCACAGCCTGATCCAGTCCCTCTCAGGTGCCCCTGAGCCCCTGAATACCTTCTCCACACAGAGACCAGGAAGAGATAACAGGGGTCTGTTGTAAGAACATCTCGTAGCCAGTCCTGTGCGTCATCCTGTGTGGGGGAATTTGCTCTTTGTGGTCACGTGTTCATGGAGGCAAGGGCATAAAACAAAATGGCTGAATGACTGAATGAGTGAGTGAACGAGTGCATGTCTGGACTGAGTCAACTGTCATGGTCAACCTTGGGGGACTGAGGCCTGCTCAGAGCATTTTGTAGTGAAGGAAGCTTTAAGTGTTTTTGCTGTTGAAAGTTTTATTTATTTTTTCCATTTGTTTGGTCTTGTAACCAGCCAATATCTACTATTTCTTCTGTCTGAGGAAGGTCACCTTCTAGTGGTTGTTCAGACCAGCCCCCCCCCTACTCCCACCACTCCCCTCGACATTATTAACTCCTCAGTAAGTTCAGGTGCCCACTGCATTCAGTTCTGAAAACCAGGCAGTGCTGCTCAGTCTCCATGCTCTCCTCGCCTGGACAATGAGTGTCTTTTTTGAGCCAGGTGCAATAAGAAATTAAAATACCTCTTGTCTGAGAAGCACCAAGTTCAGGGTGGTAATAATAGAGCAGGGATCAAAGTGTTGCCCCTTCTTGCTTTGTTTTTCAATGACTCAAAGGCTTTTTGCCCATGAAGCCAGCCAGATTATCTGCTTCTTCCATAGAACCACCACGGGTGAGCTCAAGCCCCTACTTCCTGCTCCAAGCCTTCTTCTCATTTTTCCTCTCCTCCCCCCACCTTCTTCTCATTTTTATCTTATTCAAGATCAAATGAATCAGTGAGTGAAAGCAGATGCCTGGGTACAAGTAACATAGTCTCTTTTGAGCCTTAGTTTTCACATCTGCAAAATGGGGACATCTTGCATCTCTTCCTTCCATCCCCCTCCCTTCCCTCCCAGACAGGCATACCTTTGAGCCTAGGGGCCACTGGGATCATGTGGCATGTGTCCTAGAACTCATCAGGTACAGGCAGTCAGGGGACAGAGGCCAGTACTATGTGCAACAGAGGGAGGCCAGCCTGATAAGGCAGTGGACTCTGCTCTCTGCAGGCTGCCAGACCAGTGCTGATGACGTGCTCCTTCTGGCCATAGCCCAGGTATCCAGGAGAGGCAGCGGGTTTCTCCCCTTAAGAGTCCCAGCCTCTGGGCATGTTTCAAATCTCAGCACTGCCTTAGCACTGGGCAGGAGTCACTGCTTTCACCCTGGCTGGGCAGAGAGTGAAAAAGTCACCTAGAGGTGATACCCTCCAAATAGATCCAATTATTCTTCCCCAGGTCCTTCCTTCAGGGCCAGACAGGCGAGTGCTAGCTTGTGTGGACAGGACTATGCATCACATGCTTACTTGGCTCTAGACCCTGTGACCTTCCCTGAAGCCAGAGCTGGGAGAGCCTGAGAGTCCAACATTGGCGCCGGAGGCTGCCGGCTGGCTTCTTGATGGTCTGGGCCCTTGTGAGAGTCAGGCACACACAAGGGGCAGAATCTCTGCAAGAACCTAATTTACTGTTAAATTAGTTAATTAGCTGCTCTGCACCCACAATATAACACACGTGCACATATATACACGCATGCACAAAAATTTAGCTGGCCAATAGATGGAGTACTTACAAGCCCAGATCCGGTTCTAAGTAATAACAGCAATAATACTATTACTATTGTGAATTATTGTTGTAATGATAGAATGAATACACTTCCCTCACAACAAGGTGAACATTCGGTTCAATTGATATATTCGGTTCATTGATATATTCTTTTCGTCCTCATGGCAACCGCCAAGGACAGCTTTGCCCATTTTTTCTCGGGTCATACCTGTTTGATGCTCAGGGGTTACTCCTGGCTAAGCGCTCAGAAATTGCCCCTGGCTTGGGGGACCATATGGGACGCCAGGGGACCTTCCTTGGCTAGCGCTTGCAAGGCAGACACCTTACCTCTAGCGCCACCTCACCGGCCCAGCTTTGCCCATTTTTTATAGAAGTTGAGAAGCTAAGATACAGAGAGGATAAGTAGCTTGCTGAATCACACAACAAAGAAGTAGAGCTAGAATTTGAGACCGGGTGACTTTTCTCACTTTTATTCACACAACAACTGCACCTAGTCCCACCTCATGCTTACAGACCACCCTTCCATGTCCAATTCCAGTCCCTGGTCAAGGACTTGGAGAAGTTCATGAGTCAAGAAGTTTGGGCTTTCATGGACATTTCTTGTCAAGACCCAGAGGAGAAAGTGGCTAATTTCCCCCCAAATCTCACATCTCCTTTTAGGAAACTTCACTCATTTCAACCAGCCTGCTGGCTCCTTGTGTGACTCAGCCCTGAGTCAGCCCCTGGCTTGGCAGGACCCTGCAGCTGTGTCAGAAGCTTTGTCCTGGGTTGGTTCTCCTGGACATTCCTCCGTGTCCCCCACCTTCTCTCCATATCTCTTCTGCCCCCCCCACCCCCTCCCTCACCTCTGCCACTGAACTGGGCCAGTCAGGTGGGTCTTCAACTCAACTCCAAAGAGATAATTGATGTTTTCAGGCTGACAGCAGCTGGGGGTTCACCATTCCGCCCCCTTCTTACCTGCCCCCAGGGCAGGGCTGGGGCCAGGAACCTGTGAGGCAGGTTTGGAGGCTGTTATTACCTGGGCCTCAGGAAGGGATGGAGCCCAGAGGAGGAGGTGAGAGTGAGGAAGGAGTGGGGAAAATGAATGGGGGCTGGTGGATGGGGGGAGAAGAGGGAGGTGGGGAGAGAGAGGAGGACAAGGGAGATTGAGTTAGGGCTAAAAATTAAGAAGTGGAGGGAGAGGAGGGGCTCTGCCTTTACTTTTCTAGAGTAAAGTTGGCCCTGTGGCCCCTATTTCCCAGCCCTTGCCCCTGCCCTGAAACTCCAGGAGAAGGACCAGCTCTGGCAACCCCCTGGCCTGGAATGCACATAGGAGAGGAGAGATTCCTTTGGCATCTTCTCTGCCCCCAAAACCTAGAAGCCTTGCTGGCAGGGCTGGGGGTCTGTTCCATGGAACCTTGGAAAGTGATAGGTCTTGGTAGTCTTGCAGGCTGGGTGTCCCAACAGTCAGACTGTGTGCTGTCCATCCTGATTCCAGGTCTCTGGGCTAATTGCCAAAGTAATTAATGCCCAGTATTTCCACCATTAACCTCTAGTGCCCAGCTTTATCTCCCCAGTTCCCAACTGCCTTCTTCTGACCTATTTACTTCTTCCCCTCCCTTTCTCTCCTCCTTCCTGCTCCTTCCTTTCTTCCTCCTTTCTTCTCACTCCTATTTTCTCTCCCTCCTCCTCACAGCCTTCTTCCCTTTCTTTTCTCCCTTATCTCCTTTCTTCACCTCTCCCTTCCTTCCTCTCCCCTTCTGTCTCCACATCCCTCATTTTTCTCTCCCCTCCCTCCTCTACCAGCATCTTGCAGGCTGGGGTCCAGTGTGACTCAGCACCCCTCAAAGAGACCACAGCTGTGCAGCAGCCTCTGCCTGCTGTTTGAGGGAGCAGACTAGCCTCCCAGGGAAGTTGATGTTTGAGTCTGAGAAAATGGGGGTGGGGGGGAAGAGAAGGCAGAAAGCTAGAGAGTGTCTGCTGAACTCCACTCTGCTGTGCCTCCCAGCCCCAGTCAGTGATCCCATCAAGGAGGCCTTGTCTTGGGGCAAAAATCCAGGCAGAAATCTTGGCTGCTCAGAAATCCAGGGTCTGACCAGACAAGGAGGGGTTCAGTTCAGGTCAGTGGGCCCACTCCTCCTCTCTCATTTAATAGGGAACCCCTTCCTGAAAGAATGGGAACCTCTATGAAAGCCTCAGGGACTATGAGGGAGGTTGGGTGCTGGAAGAGTCCTTGCCACTGGGTGGGGTAGTGGGAACAAAGGGAGTTGATGGGGATGGGGGTGGGGG